>JAKRRZ010000028.1:0-40700 GCA_022627015.2 Podosphaera aphanis
GGACGGTGTACCACACCACCATCCGACCCCCTGTACTCTTTATTACATGTACAAGCGTTGCACACAAAGATTACTCCGACTGTGAGCGAAAGCGAAATCGTCCGAAGTTAAGCGAGAACCGACAATTAAATATTGAAATTGTAAATTTTGGTTGGGTCCTAGGTACATGCAAAAGTGCACGCGAAATATGTAGCCGAGCTTAGTGAAGGAACCGAACCTCGTTTCCCGTTAATGTTTAAAATACTTTTCTGAATATCTCTTGTTTTGCACCTAAAGATTACTATGAAGATGAAAGCTTCGTGTGTCAATTTTCCACGACTCTGCATTACATGGTCAAGACAGTAACGGGAAAAAGAGAGAGACCAGAAGTAAAAGATAAATTGACTTTATACAAGATATGTTCGGCAGTTTTACTTCTGCTTATACCTCGTGCATATCTTTATTTACTCATGATCTCCCCTTCCATTACACTACATAATGCCGCTTTTCATCGTACATAGTCCTTCAACTTCGAGGCCAGCTCAAAAAAGTAGTCAGAATGATCATTGAGACACGGAGACTTCAGCAGTACGCCTCATATCTGAGAAAGATTATTACGGAAGCAGCGTAAGACCAGCGCTACATATCGTTCATATAGAAGAAGGATGAATTCTAGAACAATGATTAGCCGAGAAATGTCAGCGTCTGTAGATGGGAATAGCCTCAGTTTTGATTTTTATTTCTCGGCGTTCGGGTTATGTTAAGAGGCTATTTTTGTATATAATTTGTAATTAGAATGACCTGCCTGTAGGGCGGCCCGAGGCCGCCCTACAGGCAGTATAAATTTAAAAAAAAAACTTTGAGGCCAACCAAGCATTCTACAAGAGTTCCTCCAACTATCGCCGGCCTGTAAACCCTCCGAGGAACCTCATAGTCGCGATAGCTCAATCCCGGCCATCCGAGATGGAATTTCAACAACCGGCAAACAAATCGTCCACTTGATCGAGACCCCCGGTCAAGTCTGAACCTTATCAACACTGACCAGGATTCCCAAATAACCCTCCCCGCGTAGACGATGATACATTACCATCAGTGGCTTCACCTAGGGAACCTTCATTATGGCCCAGCTCAGAATGGGTTATCGTGAGTCAAAGGAGCATCCCGAGATAGACTGCGTAGATCTCTGTACAAAAGATAGAGAAAAGCAGGCCTGTCTAGCTCGGTCTTCTATATCAAAATCTGTGTCCAGAGCCACAAGGGTTCCTCGTTCAATTTCTCCGAGATAGTTTTTTTCGACCTTCCAACAGTCCAGTCTATGTGTGACGACTTAGACGTTTCATATGGAAACTAGAAAAAAAACCCGGCAGGCTCTCAATTTACTCCTACCGAAGTTCCGGCCATGAAACTTGTCTAGGTGAGATTCAATGAATGGTTGAGCAGCTTGGCGAAAATCGAAGATGATAAAACATTGATCGCCAGTGTTTCTGACAAAATGCGAGGCCATCTAATACTTAATGTCAGCAAATTGACAGTTGGAAACTTGTAATCGCGCATACATTGATTGTGTCATGGTTTTTGTGAATCTCCGTATTTTCCCATTTTTGATTACTGGATGTATATTGCTGCTGCTGTCCTTCCTATGGAACAACACTTTCAGATTTCGTTATGACCGGACATGAGGATCTGGGCTCGGATAATTTGGTCGAGTCGTGATACCTCCCCATTGAGATTTGATTCTGCCACGCAAATTTGATCACGTGTGTAGAAAAAGAAGGACGCGGATATAATCCCTGGCGGCAAGGACTTCTCGGGGAATGCTCGTCGCAACAACTTTTGGGTCTTCGACAATGCTAATATTTTAAACTTGATATTTTTGACTTCATCTTTGTGGTATCTAAAGGATGTACAACATATATGAGTAAACAACTCTCAAAGTGATTCCAATAATATTCAGAGACAAAACAAGAAGCCCACTCATTCTGCAATTGAAACTTCAGTACTTAGTCAGAACGCCCAACGTCGCAGACATTAGACCACATCCCTATAATTACCATAATCTTCGAACAAGACGTAAATGACTTATCCGATCTTGATGTTCCATATTTGAAACTTTCAGGCTCAAATTCCACCACCGTGATAATTATGACGAAAATGGAAAGCAACATAATTAATGTGTTATGGTTGTCAGACAACCGAGTCACTTTCTGACCATTTACTTTTATTTATCTGGATTCTGAGAGTTTTGAAGCTTTACATCATTTCAGAAATGTAGAAAATATCATTATACAAAGATACCTTAACATAGTTTACGATCTTCAACCGCAATCTACCTATCTATATCTTGTTTTATTATTCCGCCTCACCCACAGGAAAGTTGCCGCCTCACTATTCGTTGTGAGCTATTTGGGCAACGAATAACGACATTGAGTGAGACTCCTGCTCATGTTCGACGTATGGTGTGACGCAACTGTCGTAAAAGAGGATTCAAGTGATAACTTAGAATATACAACTTGGAGAGCTCCTTTCAGGGAGGTCCTAAGTGATATATATATAACATACAGGCTATTAATAGATCCCCAAATCCAGAATATAAAAATATAGAAACCCGTTCACTTGATATACATGCCATGATGACGGACCATGTCGTCACATTACCCTCCCTCTCGAGAAAAGCTCGCCCTCGAGCGCTTTGTCATTTTCTTGTCACTGTTTAACTCATCATAGTTGTCATCGCCCTGTTCCCATCTTTGGATCCACTGTAGCAGTTGGGCTGGAGGTCCTCTTTGATCAGGACTTAGGAGGGGTGAAAATCTTTGATTTTGTGAGGAGCATATTTAAAGTCTGAAGCAGGGATCAAGTCAAGATCAACGTCCTTATCGCCCCAGGCAGCCCGATATTCGAGGCGATTTCGTCTTATTCTGCTAGCAAGTATGTCTTCAACTTCCCATTTGTCATCACCTGTTACATTAATGGGAAATGGTTGATCATTTATTTGGTCTGGTAAAGGGTCTGCGGAAGCCAGTCGAAGTTTTTCTGGAGGGAAGACGTTATGAATTTTGAATGTGTCTGACAGCGCGAATCTAAAACTATTACTGACTTGTTCGGTGATCAAAAATTTGCCATTATAGGGAAAATATAACTTTTTTGAGGGTCGTTGCGTTTGAAAATGTCGCAAATCTAGCCAGACGTAGTCGCCTACTTTAAAGTCGACAGGTCGGCGGTGGCGATCTGATTGTGATTTCATCTTAGTTTGAGCTTGAAGGAGATGCTTTCTGGCTAAAGACCATGCCTCGTGCTGCTTTCTTGCTAGTAATCGAGCATCTTCGATATTAAACTTATCAGCTGGGTTTGATTCGTTTGTAAGTTTCCAATCCCAAGCAATACGTGCGGGGTAGCCATGTACTACCCCGAAAAGTGATAGACCACCAAGGGAATTGTGAGGTAGAGTCAGTAGGGCGCAGTCCATCATAGGCAGCAGTTCTGACCAGTTATTTTGGTAATAATTGACATATGGTCGGAGCCGTTTCTGGAGATATTGGTTGTAAATTTCAGTTTGTCCATCTGTCTGAGGGTGATTAGCATTAGAGAGTTTTATTTTGGTACTAAATATCTGGTTGAGTTCAGCCCAAAACTTATAAATAGCTTGAGGGCCTCGGTCAGAAAGCATTGTCAGTGGAGGCCCAAAATATCGGTGAATATGATAGATATATAACACAGCGAGTTCTTTAGAAGTGATATTTTTGTGGCACGGAATTGAGATAGCCTGTTTGCCAAATCTGTCGAGGATTACCAGTATGTTATCAAACCCGTGCTTGTCTTTGTTAAAGCTACAAAAATCCATGGTGACATGTTCTCAGGGTCGCGAAGGTATCGGTAATGGATGGAGGAGCCCTGGTTGCTTGTCTCTTGGCACTGATATTCGCCGGCATGTGTGACAGTTTCGACAATATTGAGAGACGTAAGATGACATACCTTTCCAGAGATATCGAGCTGAAAGCATATTCAACGTTTTCTTAGCTGAGGGGCGTGCCGTAGAAATCTGATTGTGGACTTCGCGAATCAGTAGCGTGCGGATGTTTTCTATGTCCGGTACCACAAGACGATCCTTGTATATCAAAAGACTATTCTCAAGCATAAAATCATTAGGGTTGTGCGAGGTGGCTTGAACACGAAGTGCTTGGAGAGAAGTGTTGAAACAAGGGATTGAATGATATAGATTGGTGAGTGAAATCAGAGTCAGCGGTTAGACCGATATTGTAAGATATTATGATGAATTGAAAAATGTCTGAATATGCGTAAAACTCAGTAAGAAAAGCCTTGATCTCTAACTGTGTTTTACCATCCAGTATATATATTTTAGTGATAAGTGGTTACATGATTTCTATTTCAAGTGATAAAACTGGTTTATCAAAGATCCATAAAATTGACAACATAACAAAGACAATATCTGTAACATTGTTGATGGCATGAAAGAGAAAATACAAACAGCAATGTCCACAGCAGGTTCATCAATGAAAGTGAAACAATACAATACAAGGCATTGAAGTTTAGGTGTTTGCCACAAGAATAAACGTAAACAAATAACAGGTAAATACTTATGTGGCGTTGTGTCAAAGGATATCGCATTACAGATCCTCAGACCCATAACAATTTCATGACTAAGGATCTTAACCTCTCAGAAATACCAGATTTCAACAAGAAGGCGCGGTGCGGTTCGCTAAGAGAATTTCCTCAACGATACTCAGATCAGGAGAGATGTTTTTTATGCTTAGTTCGTTGATTAGATTTTCTTGGGACGTAGCTTGCCGTAGTTCTCGTGCTAAGAGTATTGTTGGGTCAAGATTGTGATCTTTGAGTAGCTGCCGAAGGCGCTGAGACTTTTTAGCAGAGTTTTGACTGTCTACTTCGTTTACGCGACGAGTTAATGCATCGGCAAGTGGGGTTTGTTTGCCTGGGCGGTACGTAATGACGAAATTGAAGTCTGCTAAAATCTCAGCCCAGCGGGCTTGGCGAGAGTTCAATGGCTTGGTAGTCATGAAATATTCAAGTGCTTTGTGGTCGGTTATCACGCGAACTTGATTTTCATTGCTGGTGAGTTCGGCACGCCATTTGCCAAAAGAGTGAATGATTGCAAGCATCTCTTTGTCATGGACGGCGTAATTGAGCTCAGCAGGAGCCATTGTTTTTGAGAAGAAGGCGACGGGTAGCCAGGCGGTGTCGTGTTTCTGCGACAATACTCCTGCGACGATTCCGTCCGAAGCATCTGTTTCAAGCAAGCACTCTCGGTGAGGATCGTAGTGTTGAAGTATGGGTGCAGTTGTAAGAAGATCTTTAAGTGTATCAAATGAGCGTTGGCACTCGGTATCAAGCCTGAATGCTATGTTGGATTTTGTTGGGTTAATGAGCGGATTGGCAATAAGGCCATATGACGAGATAAATCGTCGATAGAAATTACAAAAGCCAAGAAAAGATTGGATGCCTTTGACAGTGGTTGGACATTGCCAGTTTTGTACGACTGATACCTTTTCAGGATCAACTTTGATTCCATCAGTGTAGATGATGAAGCCAGGGTATTTAGTTTATTTGACCCCAAATTCGCATTTCTTGATATCCGCTTGCAGTCCTGCATTTCGAAAACGCTGGAGAACTTTGCGTACATGACTTTGGTGTTCAAGTTCGCTACTTGAATAGATGAGAATATCGTTCAAGTAAGCTGTACAAAAGAAATCAAGATATTCGAACAGAACATCATTCATATACCGTTGGTAAGTAGCTGGTCCGTTTGTCAAACCAAATGACAGGACTTTGCATTTATAGGTAACATATCTTGTTCGAAAAGTGGTGTACTCTTCAGAGGACGGGTCCATCCTAATCCGATGAAATGCCTGACGAATATCCAGTTTGGTAAAGATCTTGGCTCCAGAAAGACGAGCGAGAGTCTCATCTATGAGTGGAAGAGGGTAACGATCTTTACGTGTCAATGAATTGAGTGTCCGGAAGTCGATACACAATCGAAGGCTACCATTGGCTTTTCGAACAAACAAGATTGGGGCCGCAAAAGGAGATTGAAAAGGTTCGATGAATCCTTTATCTAAATTGTCAGTGATCCACGATTTAACAGTCCCCAGTTCCTCCAAAGACATTTTGTAAACCGGAGAGTATTTGAGAGCTTTTTCGCCTTCACCTTCCAGCACGATTTTATGGTCATATGATCGGTGAGGTGGGAGGATGTCACTTTCAGCTTTAGAAAATACATCTGAAAAATCGGAATATTGCTCTGGAATTGAAGGTTCGTCGGCTGATTGTTGTTGGAGGGAAGTGAGGAAGTCAGCGCGTTTACTGGGGCTTATGCGAACAACAGCTGCATCTAGCGCGATATGGCCGTTTTGTGCCTACTGTTGTTGATATCTATCTTTTAACAATGTATCTATTTTGTACATGGATGTGGTAAAAATTTCGTTATCTGGTCTTTTACCGTTTATATGAAAGGCGGGTCCTGATATTGCGGCAATATCGATATTTTAGACCCTTTTCAAGCTGGGCTTCACAATCGATTTTCGACACGTTTTTGAGGCTATTTGTACTATTTGCAAGTCGAAATCGAGATCATATTCTTTGGCCATGTTTTGAAGAGATTGTGCTTGACTTTTTAAGAAAGAAGTTTTTGTCGTAGGTAAAGGAGCGTGAATTTGTGGGTTTTGCATTGATTGGAAATTTTCTGTCTTAGTTGAATTGGGCAAATAAATGGATGGATCAAAATTAATGAAAGGAGTTGGTGATTTTTGGATAGTATCAACGCCACGAAGGCTTGGGCTGTTAAGTTCACGTCTATGTTGGTGATTGAAAAGATCTTTTTTTTTTTTAAATCATTTTGTATTCAGCCTAACAGCTATGACAATAGATCTAAAAATTATAAAACAATGCAATCACAATACAATTGCCTGTTTGTCCCAAAATTCAAATTCCACCTTTCCCCTGCCCAAAATTGAAAAGATCGTCACGACGGTCAGCGTCGCGTTGGTGTTGAAGGTTGATTCTTTTATTATTTTTTAGTTGAATCGTGATATGACGTGCAGGATTATAAGCAAGTGGATAAGCTACAGACCAAATCAGTCGTCGGTGTGCACAATCAGGTAAGACTTTGTGAAAGGCCAGTCATTCATGACCAAGGATAATTAATTTATTACCAAGGTCTGTTATAAGGAAAAGTGTAAATGATTGAATTCGATGGTCAATTATGAGATTAAGATATACAAATTCGGAGACGGGTCGACCAGCCAAACCGTTAAAGCCTTTGACAGGTATAGAAACCGGTAGAGAATGAATTTGTAGAGAAAGCATGCGAAAAATGGAATTGAGCAAAGAGCGGTCGATAAAAGCATATCCATTAGCGCCTGTGTCTATGAGTGAATTTATACTATATCCGATTCCAGCCTTAGAAAGGACGCAAGGAATTGACATGGTTTTGCCACCAAGTAACCGAGTGACACCTAAACTTTTCATATCCTTCACTATGCCTAGGAAGGCTGATTTACCTAGGCCTCGTCTTTTGCACGAGGGATATCGTCGTTTTCGAAAAAAGAGTCAGTTGGAATAGACTCCTCCTCCTCTAGGAACACTTCGTGGTCATTATTAATTTCATAGATGCGGCCCGAATTGTGTTTTCGATATGTGTCAGGATTATTTTCTCCGGGTCGAGAAAAGTGTTTGGGAAGTTTAGGGTTTGTTACTGAATTGTTGGGTGAAGATTTCGTATTTTTACTCGCGAATTTGTTGTCGGGGGATTTAGTTGATGAGGCGGAACTAGAGTAGGCATTCGCAAATTTCCTCTGTCGGTGCTGCGTCGAATGGAAGTGGGCGTCAGCGTCTTGCAAGACATCCACGTAGTCGTTCAAGGTACTGTACCTTCTCCATTCGGTCTGGATGGCGTTAGAAAGAAGTACTAATACCTTTGGCCGGAGCTACTCTCGGAGAAATCGATCGTCCCGATATTCAGCTTCTGCGGATAGCGTACGGAACTTTTGCCAGAATTCCCAAAAGAGTTGCTGTAGTCGCATCAGAAGTCTATCGAATTCTGCGGTGGCGTTTTCCCGCTTTGCTGGGTCCGTAAAAGCATTTGCGACAAAGTCCACGAAGTCGTTGGGAGTCTAATCCTTAGGGGGGTTTAAGATGTACGACCTGAGGAGTTTTGCGACGTCACCTTTCGTGTTCTCTAGGATGTACTCACGACGGTGAATATCATCGAAGAAGCTATCGTGATAACGCAAAAGTCGATTTTTGACACTGAATTTCCAGAGAGGTGCATCTGAGTCATGCTTATCACCAAGTTTTTGCTCACAAGGAAGATAAGGAATATTTTCAGCTCGTTTGATGAAGGGATGAGGAGCTGGTTCTGTTAGCTGTATTGGCGGGCGCCGAGAGAAGTCTTGAGCCTGAGTCCATTCGTCCAAAATTTCAGAGGGAACTTCTTCTTTGATTGTCTGGCCGGCTTTGGAAATTTATCGTCTTTCGGCATGATTTTTCAACTCGATGGCCTCTTGGGCTCTTTGCTCTGCTTTCTGAGCCCTTGCTTTCGATTTCTGAAGCTCTTGTCTCATTAATTTAAGTTCTACCATGAGCTACGACAGTTGGATATTTGCTTCCTCTCCTTTCTTTTGAACATCATCGAGGGGCGGTCCAGGGGGTAAGATGGACGCCGGGGGACGAGAAGCCGAGAATGATGGCTCAGTTATCTCCTTTGTCTGGGGCTGGGAGCGAGTTGGATATCTAGGAGTGTTTTCCATGCTTCACTAGGATGTTGGCATCACAGTGGGATAGGACTTCGTTGAATTGCTGCGGTGATGGTTCCGTGGCTCAACGGCGTTAGAGAGGCGATAGTTTAATGACTTTCACAAGCCGAAAAAATTGGTGAAGTTGTATATGACGTGACGCAAATATCGTTAAAGAGGATTCAATTTATAGCGTAGAATATACAACTTGGAGAGCTCCTTTCAGGGAGGTCCTAAGTGATATATACATAACATTCAGGCTGGGTCGGATGGTGGTGTGGTACACCGTCCAGGCCGTTCTCCCAAGTAGAGTCTGGGCAGCTTGGACACATGCCCCACTCGAGACAGGAGAAAGCTAGTTCGAATCCAGTAAGACCCGTTAACCACACTTACTCGCGGTGGTGTTTTTCTCATAGCTTGATGAAAGCATATTCAGATAACCACGGGTTTTTCCCGCTTTTCCCTGTGGTGGGTATTCACGGAAGAGGTTACATGTCGCAAGACGTTATCCTCGTAGTGGTATCTGCAAATGAGATCTGAATATGAGTGTTCCAAAACGTCAAAATGAGTCATTCTATGAGTACCACACCTTCCGTAATCATACGTGTCATAGCTTCAGGCTGCATACACAAGACTGATTTAAAAAAACATTCAGGATATTAATAGATCCCCAAATATAGAACATACAAATATTGTTGTCATAATGGGTCACGATTACATGTAGATAAAGGCACGTGACCGAGGTAACCATAAAAATAGCCAAGAGCCTTAGATAGAAGTAGAGGAAGCAGAGCGAAAAAAAAAAAAACCTTTTGACCTATACGTATCGATACGTGACTATATACACATACCCGGTATTTCCAAAATATATAGAATATAAAAATATAGAAACCCGTTCACTTGATATACATGTCATGATGACGGACCATGTCGTCACACATGGAATGCAATGCCTCAAAATTGATCAGATATTCTTGTGTGTGTGTGTGTGTGTGTATTATTTATCGTCTGTTGTGGGCCAGGCCACCATGCCGTAGGGATATAGGACGTATGAAGGATATCTAGAATACATGATCCTCCAAGCTACAGCAGTGCCCATCCGGTGCCCGACTTTTCCCAATACCTACGTTTGAGCCAGCTAGTTACATCGGGTCGAATGGGTAGGAACGTATTCACCATGACCCGAAGGCCACGGGCCGAGGGAAAACCTAAAGGGAAACCCAGTGGGAAAAACCTCAGTAGGAAAACCTCTGCCATTCCTCCCGTACTCATTTTCGACGAGCAGCCGCAGTCATCTAAAATAAGCCATGTAGGAGTCAAACCTACCACTCCTAGAAAGCCCAACCAGCACCTCACCACTTGTGCCAACAGCCTATTATAAGTGATGTTGCCATCACTTAGATGATTTTGATCAGTAGAGCCCTTCGCCCTACCTCTCTGAGACAGTCGGAGGAGTTCTTCGTTGAAAGGGTGCTGGGGATGGTGATGATGAAACGAAGCCAACCGAGACCCGCGTGAATGAATGGGGATCCTGTAGGGAAAGATTGCGACTCTTCTTGGCTATCCCAGATATGCGAACATACTGAGCGTTTACAGCCGGCACCGCGTGAAGGTGAAGAGTTCGACTTTGCCAGCCTCGGATATTCTTGTGCCGAGAAAGCATACTAGTACGCCTAGTTCGAGCTACTCATTGCTTGTCGTACGCCCTAGAATGAGCTTGGCGCTCACATTCGAAATTTCGCCGCCATTGCTAGACCATGTAATCGAGTAAAGAGGGACAGGAATTTGTTGTTCGGACCAAGGGGCGGCCAAACAGAGCGCCAGTAAAGGTAAAAATCGTTCAAAGGTAGACCTGTACGAAGAGGTTCAGGAAGCTTAGTAGATTTGGGGGAGAGCAGACAGAACACTTTGATTCTCAGAAACCATCTCCTAAATTAAACTAAACACCAACGTAGCAGTCTCACCGTCCTGCTGAATGTATCGGTGGAAATCGTGCTCGTATCGTTTCGACTAGTTAGCTGCTCTTCATCTTAAGTGTATCCTTGCTGTTCATGCATCTCCTAAGAGGAGTGAAAAAATTTTCTCCAGGACTTCGTGATAGAGCTCCCCTGAGATACTTACAGGTATGCTGGCAATAGCTCTCGCACGTCAAATATTATTTTCGATATTGCCAATTTAACTAAAGTACAGGTTGACAAGAGGCTCTTCAATGGTAAAATAATACATCTCTTTCGGGCGCATGATAAATGAGTGTAGAGTTATCGCCGATGAATGTGAACATGTCTGATTATTGCTTACTCTATTGCTATAGAAACGAGAAATATCTTTAGTCAAATATGGACAATATTCACCGCCCGATGAATCCAGCACTTGAAGGCGGTGAAACTGGATTTCAAGGGGGGAGGGAATGTATCACGACTCATTTGGTCTATTATATTGATTTCCGCCACATCCACGGGTGAAATTGTCAAACCAATTGAGTTGCTTTCCAATGATGGCGTTATTTCACCATAATTATGGCGAAGAGGGATAGTCCATAATATTTGGTACGATGTATCCAAGACTGAGGTTTAATGATTTTCCTTCAGGATCGAAATCATCTGGCGAAGAGAGAGAACTTATATATGATGGAATTCGTAGCTTAACTCAGCCCATCACGATTAGTCCAATCATCGATTGACCTGATAATCGAAAAATCAATCTTTTGTTAGAATTGTATGACGAATTTGCTGGCTTTTTACAGATGATTTCCTGTTTTCGAAGCCGAACGCCTTCATAGTAGATATCTGTTGAGAAAAAGATGCTTTCCAATTTGGTAGCTTTAACAAGTTGTTGATATATGATTGTTTATGCTTTCCTTGGATCTGAGTCAGTTGTAATATTATTTTGAACAAATCAACTGAGCTTTATCTGCGACAAAGACATGCAAATGTAGATACATGCGGCGTTATGATCAAGTTCTGGCATCTTATCAAGTCTCGGGAACTAATTATTTTCCTCGGCCAGGCTCGGCAGTATGTTGCTTGTTATGATACTGATTGTCCACTTCCCGACAGGGTTAACCTGCCTGTATATCAGATGAATGTCAGTCTCTACACTTTTTTCGTGGGCATATTTTGCGCATCTGACTTTCACTTTTCCACCTCTCCAACCAAGAGTAATTCGAGAGGATGCAGAGAATGTTCGGACTTGTCGTATGAGTTGGCCATATACCGTGGAGAGTCTGGAATAGAGAAAAAAAGTTACCGTCGTCTGGATCGTTTTGCATGCCTGATTGGGTCTGGGACAGGGAAAGATGAATGAACACGCAGCGCAACAGCAACAAGAAGGGAAAAAAGATGAATGGACGCAAAATAAATGTAGCACTATCAGTTCAGTTTCATAGTTATCTTTTAGGCATTCGATTCATGGAAACTCCATATTGTCAAATTGACATGGGAGTGCTTCAAGCTTGAGACCATGACGGAGGCTATCAAACTGAAAGATCCTCTAGAGCCTGGACTCACAAAATTTTAGAGGATTATTATTGCCTGGGCTCAGTAGATATATTGCTCGGGAATTGTTCATCAGTGCTTGTACTGCTTCATTTTTGTGGTTGGGCTTTGGCTGTGCTCCGTTATCCTTGGGGGTTGTTGCTCCGGGTATCATCCATCCATCGACACTAATAAAGACGTAACAGCGCCTTCCTTCCTGAAATATCTCTTTCATCATTTACTGGTAAAGAGTAACGTTTCGCTCTCTTCTGATGACTCTGTTGATTTTTTGCGATATTGTGGATTTTCCAGCAACCAGCAACCAGCTTCTTTGCTTATTACTCAAAATGATATCACTCACTCCATATGGTCTCATCGAAATGCTCTTGAATATCGACACGGAAGCCATCTTTTGAAGTGAGTTGGTCGAAAAGACAACCGAGCTCAGAAATTTTTGGATTGTAGAAGGCTATGTAAACAACGGGTGATCTTTTTCATGATACCGGTATAAGAATGAGGAATCCATTCCTGGGGTAACAAATACATATCTCTTGGAGCTTTCGATTTACTCGTCTTCAGTGCGCGCCGAGCTGTCCTGGCAGTTCTTAGCAATGGTTCCATCACCGACTGGCCAGCGCGATGACGAATGCAATACTCCGATGCAGGTTTGGGATAGCCAAGACGAGGTGCCCACGGAGCTTTGTCGGAAGTTCTGTTAAATTATTGATCGTCGTTATGAATAACTTGAGAGCTTAGTAAGAATCAACAGAGCAACGAGTAGATAAAACGCAGAATTAAAATAGGTTGTTAGGATTCAGCTCTTGAATTAGCTACCTATCCTGTTCTCTCTTAATCCGATGTCCTTCCTTTCACCGGATCTTCACTCAATATATACATATCTATTTACAGTTAATTACATTAACCCCTTTTCATATTCTGACGTTTTTTCCTATTTTTAGTAACCTTGCACATCTCGAATATTCATATCCTGGAAGCGACAGAAAGTGTAATCATAGCTTCCCAACATTTAACAAGTTCAAATAGCATCCTGGCTGTCAGGTTCTATTGATAACTTATCCTGACGACCCACGGGACGATCAACTATGGAGGATAAGTCCATTCTCAAAATCTGGAGAGGTGATATAATCTAATTAGCTAGTTTCTGGGAAGACGGTTCTAGCTCAGCACTTAATCTAGGATGACGGAAGGATGGACAAGTGAGATAGAAAGGAGGGCAAGTGGAATGCTCGTCGACTTTCGGGTTATTATGCGTCATCACCAAGAGCGTGCTTCCAAATAGTGCAGTCGACGCTCAGAATACGGGCAACGATCGAAGGCGTCATGATCTGCCACTCGAAAAGAGCAATCCACAGATCACAACTCGCGCGAAGGTTGATTGTGCTTGAGAGAAGGGCGAAAGTCTCATGTAACCTACTACATGAGAGGTCAAAGTGGAGGTTGAGCCGGAGTCTGTACCGGTCTCGTGCTTTTAATGCTGGGCCGTCGTACCAGCAACTTGCACTGCTGTATTACACCACCTCGTAGGATCCGCTTCTATTTGCGTTTTGTTTTAGTTATGACAGGCAATTCCTTTTCAAAATTATTTATCAGATGATTAGCGGGGCCACATACTCCGCGGCGCAGTATTCTGGGTAACTAAAAACGCGAGCTGGATAAGATTAGATCTATGACAGCTCTCATGAACTTCATAATGCCCGTCTGACAGACTCTCTCGCCGAAGTTATGGATGTCATAGTCAAGCACGCTAAACGTGGCCTTGGTTTCCATTACCAACTCGAACCACGCGCGAATAACCTTACGCTCTTTCTACAAAATCCAATTCAATCTTTGTTCAGTAGCATGCCATTTTGAGCTCCAATGAGTGAGCGTGTTACAAAATATTTTGGCCAGTGCTTGCTGAGGGTCTCGCTACCACATACCAATTTATTAACCATATCTTCGACCTCGGAAAGCCGGCGCATGAATCCTTGACGAATCAAGGTCGAGGATCTATTGAAAATCGTCTACCCTCCAGCCAAGGTGAGTCTGTGTCGGCTATTGCGTCTTCACAAGAGACGCAATTTCGTTATATAGGCTAGTTCCGGTTGAAAAAAGTGCTTCAATTCTCTCAACAGCAAGTCGGAAATTTTAACAGTGGTGTTTATTGTGAGCAGAAATAGCAGGCTGTATTCCAACTCATTGGTTAGAGGATTATATGTCTGCTGTCGAGACACCGATAAAGCAGATTCTCTTTAGAGAAAGTGATTGGAGTAATGATAGAATACGTTGTAACTAGTTGGATTACATTTGTTCGACCTCAAATATGCTACGGGGGGGGTAATTCTATATCAGGGGTATATACAGTATGATAGGATTTATCCACCATGGTTGAATTATTGCACATTTTTGAACGCTAGTATAACGTAAACCAAGGACTCCCACTCACACGATCAGGGCGAGTTCCATCCGTTCTAGATCTCCTATAAATAGACTTTCCAGAAATTGCAGCATTCATAGATGATAAATTCAAATTTTGAAAATAAAGGGAACTCGCAGCGCAGCGCAGTGTGTGTGAAAAGATCGATCGATTGATCATTTAAATGGGCATTTCATCCAAAAGACAAACAGAAATGACAGTTCTCTTTGTGCTTTGGCTTGGAGGGATCTGCTGGCTTGGCTTGAAAAATGCTTGGGTGATCTAGGACCTCAGCTTCCCATAAGACGTCCCTCGACTGAGTGCACATGTATACAAGCATCTGAGTAAAGCTGCTGCATTTTTAAAACTTTCTCATCACTGTGAGCTTGACTAGCAGTGAGTGTTGAGCGTCTTCTTAGTCACTGATAGTTGCCAGGTCCAGAGATGGATACTTACAGTGACGGTCAAAAGAAACCTCACAAGGCTCATATACATGGTTAACTGTATGTAGTTGATATTAAAAGCAAGCAACAAAAATAGTGGCTGATTGGACTGAAACTTCCGCGACTGACTCCCATTTCTACGTCAGCATCCCAGATACGAGCTTGATGTGATGAAAGGCGCATTTACACAAGAAGATTGGCTGCGGATCAGGCCAAAAGTCTTGCTGCAATGAAGTTACCAGAGTGGCATACATGTATCGACTACTGTAGAAGAAAGACAATATTTTGGCCGGCTTGATCGTATGGTGTATTACTTAGTAAAAAAGCGCTACTCCTCATCTATTTACTCAGACAGCAATCCAAACCTCATATTCCTCCCACTGATCTATACGTCTAATATTGCGCAAAAAGCTTTCCAACCCGCTAGGATAAATAAAAACGCTGAGAAGTTAAAGGCTCGGGTCACGGCGGCTAATTTCCCTCTCTTTCTTGCGCGAATTAGACGTAGCCATAAATAGATACTAGATCCATCGGAGAGGGGTGCAGCTACTCGAGGGGATGTAGAACTTGAAACACCCAACGAAGACATTTTCTGGAGTGGATGCACGAGAACAAAGACATCCTTTAAGTGAGGAAAGATGCAAGGATTTAAGCTGTCCAGCGAAGGAGTATCGACGTCATAGCTTGCCTGAACAGTCTGATTCGTACTTAGCAGAAATTGAGACTATGCAGCGGCTCTGTGCTGTTTATCGATTGGTTTTGCGAAACAATTCGACTGCTTGCTGATGCAAAATGTTGGACATTTTGAACAGCAAATATGCCGCTACAGGATATTGAACTTTGACTCAATTTTCAACAGGTAAGAAATAAGAATGGAAAAATTGCCAGGGATAGCACATTACATTTTAGTTCTAACATCTCTCGTAGAAAAAATTTTTGTTTGAAACTTTTCGTCCCCAAGTTTTATCCAGTTAAGATATCTAGATTTAGGGCTCTCGGCTGATAGAGACAGATTTTGTCCTCTTCAGCAGGTACTCATGAAACGATACATGTATGTACTCCATGGCTTTAGGTGGAACCATCGGATAAGGAAACAGTAGTGGTAAGTGCTTAGAGGTCACTGATGGTCACACTCTCGAAAGCAAACCCAAGCAGCAGATAGTTCATTGCATGAGAACATAATGATCAAATTTTCGAGCTTTCAAAATGAGTGGCAAGGCGCGGCTCTTTGATGGAAAAATGGTGATGAAATGTAGTAAACTTGCGACTTGCGACTTGATCGTGTATTCGTTTTCGAGTCCGCGACGCGAATCTAGGGTCCACGCCAAATAAATCAAGCAGGTCAACTTGTATCCATCAGAAAGCTTCGACTAATGAAATGTTACACATGGCGCTGAATCCAACCAGCCATCATCCGGCGTCGAAGATGAAAGTTGACACCAAGAACAGTGTCTGAAAAATTATTTTTTATGTTGTCATCATTAATCCCTTCCCAGCGCTGTAATCATACCATCATAACCTTTAAAATTTGCAGATAACCATCAATCGAGACGTATAATAATGTACAAAGAGCGGCGAAAAAATTAACAATAGATTATACCCAAGGAGAAGCAGATCACAGTCGAGTATGATTCGAGACGGAAAGCATTTTTAATCAAGTCTTCTTTCATCTTCTAGTCCAGATCCAAATGAACCTACGTGCAGCGATGAATCGGCAGCGATCATCTCCGCTAATATATCGAGAACGGCTTTAGGTACTTCAAGAAATTAGCCCAAAGCATGATCAATTTGTTGAAGTGGACTTACCAGTTTTATCATAAATTGATATAAGTTCTGAGGGTGCTGGGTAAACTTTCAAAGCTTTGTAGAAGCATAAGGCTGCTTCAAGTCCGGTACCCTCAGCACCGAGCGCCTCTCCTCTCGCAACCTCATTCATAAAGTATGCTTCTTTCTCTTCCACATCAACAGGAAATCCTTCTTCTTTAGCCTGTTCTACAGCTGCTCTAATTGCTTGTCTCTGTTGCACACTCCGAGCTTCTGCCTCCTCCTTGGCTACACGTGCCAATTTTTTCAAATCTCTTTTTAACTGCTTACGGAACTGGGGGTCATTTCGACGTTTATAATCGAAATATACGGCATAAGCTTCGGATGAACTTTAGCGGAGGATGTACATGAATATCTTCTAAACGTACCTAAAATTCCTGTAGCTAATGTACCGATGGTAGTGGCAACTATTGTACTTGATTGAACCATCATAAGCCGTTGCCAGATTTCCCTAACCTTTGCAAGTTGAGCGTAGATATGGAAAAGAAAGCATATAAAAATTTCCAGCCACAGAACCTTATCGCAAGCTGACGTAAGCAAATATCTAATAAGACGTAAGGTTACAGATACTTTATCACCTAACAACACTTGATAATTCAATGTCGGAAGAAAAGAGTAAAGGAATATCGCTACGCACCAAAAGACAAGCACGACCGACGATCAGCTCACCAACATTAATATCATCGCCCATTCAAACAAGGGATGTCCCTCGGACCAATGGCAAGCAATCCTACGATACACCTACACAACAGAGACCTCAAGCAGGGGGGAAAGCAAGGAGCCCCTATAATCCATAAATATATCCATGGAATCTAATTGATCAAACAGACATCTGATCTCGTCAAACGGCGATACTCTACCCGGTTTAACAACTTACCAGCCGACTATGATCCAACCAGACCTCCTGTACCCGCATTACCTTCACTACCGCCTCAATTTGCCGAAAAAGATCGTGATCGAGACCTGACTCCTCGAAAAAACGTAGAACTAAATATCGATGTGGTAGCCCTGCGAGACCCTAATCTACGACCTGAGCAATATGTGGCAGGACTCTTCAATGATGCTTCAGAGCAAGATATTGATGAATATTTCCAGTCTCTGAAAAGCCTACAGAATGGGGCCTCAACAGATCTACAACAAAACGTTCTCCAGAATAGAACTCAGTTTATCAAGATAAGCAAAGAAGCCGAAAAGCTGAAAGGGGAGATGCGTGCACTCAAGAACCTTATGTCTGATCTAAAGACGAATACTATGGCGTTAAGAGCTACGTCTTCTCAGGCTTCGACCGCTTCCGACTTTGAAAGATATCCTCCTAACATGAGTAAAAGGGATAAGCGAAGCTCTGTCGCTGATAGGTCATTGATTTGGAGCTCTCAGCTCCAAGGTTTATGGAAAATGGTTGAAGATTCTCAAAAATTTCTCCCTCCAGCTCCCGGGCGTCGTCCTATCCAAGATGCCGGGGTATGGATCGAACTTGATAACGCAACTTGGAAACCCCGTCGTGCCATGCAAATAATCTTGTTGAATGATCATCTGCTTATTGCCGCGCGAAAGAAGCGCAATATCGAAGGAAACGGAGCAGATCAACCTCTTACTACCACAAAAATTGTTGCTGACCGTTGCTGGCCTTTACTAGATATAGAAATGGTCGATTTAGCAGGAACTTCCGAGTCGGTTAGTGGAAAGAATAAAGTAGTAGACGCTATCATGATCAGGGGTCTAGGGCATGAAACCTTTACTTACAGAGCAGAAAAGACTGATGGTATGGATAAACAGTCCTTACTGTTAAATTTTAAAAAACAGGTGGAGGAGCTACAAAAGGTATTTAGATCAGAGATGGAGACGAACAATAAAGCTAAAGAAACGATTAATTATTTTGCATCACGAGATCCTGGCCTATTAAAAAAAACGGACCTGCTCAAGACACTGTCTGACACCAAAGATATGCTTATTGAAGTAGACGGGAAACAGCGAAATTTGCGTTGGGTAGAAAGTCAAGTTGATGAGCTCGATATTGATATTGCTCTTCAAAGGTTTGATGCTGCTGTTCTTAGAGTCGAGCAACTTCAATCTATTGCTAGAAACCTGAAGGCGAATATTGTGGCGAAGGACTTTATCGGCTTCAAAGCAGACGAAAGAGCTATGAAACTTGCTGGGTTAATCACACGACAACTTGTCGATACTCACAATGAATCCAAAAAAGTTAAGTATAACGTGAGCTGGCTTGCTCGCCTTGGGTTTGAGGATCGTGCTAGAGAAGTTTACCTTGAAGCTCGAGGAAATATAATTCATCGACGGTCTAGGTATGTCTGGATTCCTTGTCATGTTTCATTTCCATCCTTGCTGACATTTCAGACAATGTATTTTTGAAGGGAACCTCCATCAGTATGTTTGGGAAGTATCGTTGATCTATTTCACTATCATCCGTAATACTGTCGCAACATTTCAAATTTCATTTCCTTCACTACTCATGAGTGCATGCGTTAAATGGGCAAAGGAACAAGTAGAAATATTTAATATGATCCTTGCAAGGCAACTTAGTAGCACAGAAAGAGATGGCACTGTCTGGGTAGAGTGTATGAATCAGGCTATAGAACATGCGAACATACTCGCTGAGATTGGGTTAGACTTCAGAGGGTTAGTAGCGCGTGTGGGTGACCTAAAATCATAGAGCTTTGAATCACGCAATCTTTTAACTGTGCAACTGTATGATCAAGGTCTACTGACCTATTATGACAACAATTCCATGTGATGTTGGGACTGGGGCAAACTAAATTAGTAATTATTAGATACGCTGGCACGAGCGCGAGCCTTGCTGTCCCGTTCGAGTAAGCGAGGTCCATCTCTGCAACTAGATACTACAACTATACGCTGTGACATACTTGATTTGAATTCTGTCTGATATCTCAGAAAAATCGCAGTGAGTCGCGTTTGCGCCCGAATACATTAATATATCCTTTTAAAATTTATGTCATAACATATCTAGGAGCTGTTGTAACCGTCATTATCAGCTCCTCTACGAAATTCCCCACCAACACACACTGCAACCCATAGCAACTAGCTGCTATGGATACCAATATGGAGGACGTCGGAAGGGTACCTGAACCAACAAAACTTTCACCTATATATGAACCAGCACCAATACCAACTCTCGATGGGTGGATCGAAAGTCTAATGTCATGCAAACAGCTTGCAGAGGTCGATGTTCAGAGACTATGTGAGAAGGTCCGTAGGTCTGGTGGATAATTATGGCTTTTTAGGAACATGAACCTAATACTAAGCTGTTCCCAGGCACGAGAAGTACTGCAAGACGAATCAAATGTCCAACCAGTGGTGAGCAGGTTCTCGAGGTCATCGTGTCTCTTCAAACTGACACTCTAGAGAAATGCCCGGTAACAGTGTGTGGAGATATACATGGTCAGTTCCATGATTTAATGGAGCTATTTCGGATCGGTGGGCCAAATCCGGATACAAACTATCTCTTTATGGGTAAGCAAGCACCTTCACAGGAACAGTTGGCAGTCCCTAATTACACTACAGGTGATTATGTTGATCGAGGATACTACTCTGTTGAGACAGTTACTCTACTTGTTGCACTTAAAATTCGATACCCTCAACGTATCACAATATTGCGCGGAAATCATGAATCTCGTCAAATAACACAAGTCTATGGTTTTTATGACGAATGTCTCCGAAAGTACGGCAATCCCAATGTATGGAAATTCTTCACAGATCTTTTTGACTTTTTACCCCTCACCGCTCTAATTGATAATCAAATTTTCTGCCTTCACGGTGGACTTTCCCCCAGTATCGACACACTTGATAATATCAGAGCTTTAGATCGTATACAAGAGGTGCCACACGAAGGACCGATGTGTGATCTACTATGGTCTGATCCTGATGATCGAAGTGGGTGGGGTATCTCTCCCAGAGGGGCAGGCTATACATTTGGACAGGATATCTCTGAGGCCTTTAACCATAACAATGGCCTAACCCTTGTAGCAAGGGCCCATCAGTTAGTAATGGAAGGCTATAACTGGTCACAAGACCGAAATGTTGTCACAATTTTCTCTGGTATATTTGTTTATGGCTCAGAGAATCGATTTACTGGCTAACAAATATAGCTCCAAACTATTGCTACAGATGTGGGAATCAGGCTGCAATAATGGAGATAGACGAACACTTGAAATATACTTTGTAAGTGCCTCTCTTATTACTGAAGCTATTACTTATGACCTATAGCCTTCAATTCGATCCCTGCCCGAGAGCAGGCGAACCCATGGTTTCTCGACGTTAGTGTACCCGTAATCTCCAAGTCCTAGGGTCATTCTTAACAATTACTTCTAGGTACTCCCGACTACTTCCTCTAGATGAACTTGAGATCTAGTAAAATCAAGCATTACGATGAAGGAGCTTCCCACAAAGCCGAAAAGCATTCTTTCGGGGCTCAAGGTGAGAGAAGCCTTCCTTTAGAGGTGATATAAGCGTGCCTTGAATTCACCTGCCTATGGCCTAATACTAGGACCCTGGGGGTCCTGTAGACATACCTTAGACTATTATAACAATGCAAAATTGTTTGATACAATTGAAATATCTGGCGGTCTGGACCAAATAACGCATGCTGATCTTAGCATAATCAACCATTTGACTCAAAAAGCATTCAATTTTTTACAAAGATAACTCTTTTTAACGCAAAATTTCTGGACGCGCTCGGAAAAAATACCAACTCCAGAAGAATTACCAAATTAATTAACAGTATTATGGAATTTTTGGTTTTGTGAAGTGACATTAGCGTGTCTGTATATCACGTGCCTGTTCAATCTGAAGCTTCAAAATTTCTCAATAGCTTAAAGAGAACTTGTTTGCTCACTGATCCCAACTATTTTCTCTTGAAACCTTGGCCGAGGAGGTACACGACTTCAAAAGCTTTAATCTAGAATGGTTATGGAGAGTAATAATTGAGATGAAGAATTACACTTCCATGGATTAGGAAAGAATGGTGAAATAGAAGTCTATCAGATAGACAAGAAAAGAAGATAAAAGACATCCCCAAAAACTGTTTTACATGGCTCTTATAGTTACAATCATCAGATTGAAAATAACTAAAACCAGCGTGTAAGGAACGAGTTCCCTGAGAAAAGCAAAGATGTCAAGATGACGCTGTTCCATGTAGCTCTAGTTAACTATATTTACTGTGAGACTCAGTAACTGTCATGAATGAAGCTGTCAAATGTTTGAAATTAATTTGAGAGTGGAATGAACCAAATATGTGTGGTCTCTAAAATTCATGTTTGGTCGTACAAGAGGGTCGGTCTTCGCTCTTCTCCATTCCAATCTGAGGAATCTCTAGGGATCCACTTGTATCGTAGGTTGGGTGGGTTGGTCTGGTTCGGTCTCAAGTCAAGTTGAACCAAGCCTGACCACAAAATCCCAACCGCGCATGCCAAACAGGCCCTCACATACAACTTCCAGTGCGGTCATGATCACACAATATGAACCACGTTTATAACATGCTCATCAATCAAAGCTTCCACATGAGAGGTTTCATCCAATTGTGCGAAAGAGTCAAGGTTTGGGGAATCTAGATGAATTTTGATAAATCTATGTGGAAATTACACGTGATGGCATCAGCATCGACGGAGCTCGTAGCCTCACGACCTCATCACCATAGTAATTTCTCATCAGGGTTGATAAACGATGATTAGCTACCCTCGAGCTACTGCGCATACCAGCACCAGCACCAGCGGCGGCCAGCTTGTGGGGGTGGGCGACTAATTAACTACGAAATAGTCAGGCCTAATTAAGGGACCCATCATCTCTTTGTTCAGTTTGGTTCGGTTAAGTTTCCGTGGTCTTGCTCGGTCTGAAGTAATCGTGTACATGTAACCCAAGCCACATTCCTAAGATAGCCCCATCCAACACTTGCAGCGGCACTGGAATAGACACAGAAGAGATTCTATGAATTGACTTACTGCATGATACTTATTTTTCAATTGATCGACTCTATAATTCTTCGCCGTCTTCTCGTTAAAACGTGCAGTGATAATGTTCCAGACAACTGGCTTGAACCCATTCTGCTGATTATCCTTACTCTCTGCTAACAGCTCGTCGATCAATACTTCCAAGATAGATACTTCATCCCACTGTGCTATGATTTCTCTTTACCTATTACGAATTTCAGCGGGATGAGACGAGGGCTGAAGGATTTCAGGGTCAGTGACGCTTTAGTTACTCATTTGGACAATTTTGAATAAGTTTGGATAAGTCTGAGCTAGGCGAGACGAAGAGCGTGGTGAGCGTGGTTTGGTTTTGCTGATTGAGCTCTAATCTCTATCTTGGTAAACCACGGGTTAACGCGTAAAACGCGGTTTGGTCAATCTTAAACCATGATTGCACCGAATATATGTAATGCTAGACCATGGTTCACATCATCTTAACCACGATTTAACCCAATCGAACCAAAGGGCCCTGATCAATCTTGTCCCGCAGCGCGCATTCACGGTGCACCTAGTGCCTGGTACAGATCAAAGTAAAGAATTAAGAGTGGTAGGATGGTAGAATGGTAAGGCGCCTTCCACAACGACTACAGAATATTCTGATATAGACAACTTATACCGGTAATCACTTCATGCATCTATGCAGAGTTAAAATTTCAATTGTCTGTATTCTGTAATACGTCTAGCATCTTTCAACCAAAGAGCGAGTAGTTCAATTTCAACGTGATGTCCATCTGACACGCTCATGTGAATTCGTAGTACATCTACATGTACGTATACGCGGATAGACTACCGCGTTGGCATAACTAATCAGTTATTTGTTACTTCTCTTTACAACAACACGAATACAACTGCCTGAACATTACCATCTGGGCACACCTGAGAAGCCTAATTTAATTAACCTACACTTCAGCGGGTATCAGGAATACGATTATGGACTCTACGAATGAACCCATCTTAATCACTACAGCTTAAATAATTATGGAAAGCCTGGCGATCATTCCGGGCTCAGGTAGTCCCAATGGATCGAGCAGAACAGAAACCTTCTCCCCAGATCCTAAAGCTATCCTGGAGTATATCGTGAAGATTTTGGAGGTAACACTAGGCGCTGAACGGCAAGACCTTGAGAACGAAGGTAGTTTGCTCTCGATAGATTCGCTGCAGCATACCTTACAGCTATGTGCTCGGTTTGCCTACGAGAATCATTCTGCGATTTACATTATGAAACAGCTTATAGGGCCAAATGTATTAGACGGTGGTATACAAATTTCTAGTACGGATAAAACTCTCTGTCGCCATACTTTATTAATTATTGCTGATTTAAGCATAGATTTCATAAATCACAAATATGTCATGGAATTTGATATCTCGATAACCTCACTTACAGTCGCATCTATTGCCCTGCTTAAGCGACCAGCCCCTATAGACTCGTCCCAACCCCTTCACTCTCAAATACAAGTAATTCCTTTCTCAAACACAGCTTTAGGGAACACAGCAAGCGGACAAGTGAGCTCTTCCATCAGTCCTTTCGAGACTTTACACTCTGTGTTACATCTTGCTTTGGCGCCGTTTTTTGATGCATACACAAAGTCCCAACAAACTACAAATGGAGAGCATGCCCGATCTGATATTGAGGCTAAGACTGGCATTCCTATAACAAAGAAGCGAATTGCAGAGCTCGAATTGAGTCTCCTTCACCTCCAGCAAAATGTTGAGATCCCAGAGTTGATATTACCTCTTCACCCTATTATTCAAAGCGCTATTGATGCTGCTGCTGCTCGAAATAACAAAGCAACAGTTGATTTCGTACCTACTCATTTACTTCAAGATAGCACTTTCCTGAATTCCTTGCAGTCGCTTGTTAATGGGTGGATCAAGTCAATACAGGGGATTACAAAGATGTCTAGAGATCCTGCTAGTGGATCCGCAACCCAAGAGATAAATTTCTGGCTAAATATGGAATCTGCGTTGGAACGTATTGGTAGCCAACTTGGAGGAGAGGGAGTAAGACTGACGATGGATGTTTTAAAGATAGCCAAACGATACCAGGCAACCGTAAGCTTTCGTATTGATACTGGATTAAATGAGGCTAGCGACAAAGTCCAAAAGTATAACCAATTAATGCGAGATTTTCCCCTCGATGAGTTACTATCTGCAACATCTCTGTCGAAAGTTCAAGATGCTCTCAATTTAATCTTTGCTCATTTGAATAAAAAACTTAGAATCTGTCCATATCCAATTCGACGAGCGCTTCCACTCGTTGGGGCAATTTCAGCAGATTTAAACTCTCAATTACAATCACTTATCCATGGACGCTCACTAATGCATATGGAATACCGAGAATTTAAAAGTCTCATGGCAACGACGGAGGCGATTTGGAATGTGTGGGACGAGAATGTCAAAGAGTTCACTAATGTTGCCCGAGAAGTAACACGTCGGCGCAATGAAAAATTCATTCCAATAAAAATCTTCCCAAAACATGCCGAAATTCAAGCTAGGCTTAAATATATCAGTACTTTTCGCGACAATCACGAGCAATTGCAAAGAACCATCGTGTCGGTTCTCTGTCCAACAAATAGAAGAGACAAAAGCACCATGGATGATATCGTTCTTGTTGAAGAAATGGGTGATATTGATGCTGTTGAAGAAGTGCAGCAAGCCTACGCTGCTCTTAATAATGTGGACTTACTTGATGTAACTCCCGAGGGAACTAGAATTTGGGTTCAAGCAGAGATAACTTACAATGAAAGAACATCTAGAGTTGAAAATTCTATCATTGCTCGATTGAGAGACAGGTTAGCTACTGCAAAAACATCCAATGAAATGTTTAGAGTTTTCTCAAAATTTAACGCTCTGTTTGTTCGACCAAAGATTAGAGGAGCTATCACAGAATACCAAACTCAACTGATTGAGAATGTGAAGCAAGATATATTATCTCTTCATGAGCGATTTAAGCAACAGTATGGTCATTCGGAGGCCCATGCAATGGCACAACTTCGTGACCTCCCCCCTGTTTCTGGGGCAATAATTTGGGCACGTCAAATAGAGAGACAACTCGACGGATATATGAAAAGAGTTGAAGATGTGCTTGGTTTTGATTGGGCGCTCCACTCTGAAGGACAGAAGTTACAGAGTGACAGCAACTTGTTTCGCAAAAAACTAGATACTCGTCCAATATTTGAGGCATGGCTTCATGATGTACAAAAGAGACAAATCACTATTTCCGGTCGACTTTTCAATATCCAGAAGATTCGTTCAGTCAATTCTACCCTGGAACTAGCCGTCAACTTCGACCCTCAAGTAATTGCACTATTTAAGGAAACTCGAAATTTACTTTGGCTTAACTTTGCTGTACCTCATTCAATAAATAATATTTCAAAAGAAGCCAAACGAGTCTACCCATTTGCAGTCAGCCTCATGGAAACTACCCGTACTTTCTCTCAAATCAGCCGGAAAATATCTGAAATGGCTGATGTCTCAATCCTACTAAGTGGGTATAAGAACGATGTTCAGGCATTCATAATTAAGGGTATCCCCCTAAAGTGGGAGTCATTCGTCAACGCATACGACCTGCACATTAAACAGCCTGCTTATCTCTCAAGTGGGGCCATCGATGGTACACTCGGCAGTCGTAATGAGAGCAAACATGTGCAGTATGTTCGTGAATTTGCTGCTTCTGTCTCTCTGCTTCAAGTCAAAACTGCCACGCTAGCCTCAATTAATTCCACTATTCAAAAGGCCCTAATAGAACTTGAGACATGCCCATATGACGTTACATCTTTTAAACAAAGACTTGAGACCGTACAAATGGCTATCGATCAGTTGAATCTTGAGAATTACGTCAATCTTGCTTACTGGGTTAAACAAATGAACAATCGCATCAAAGAAACTCTACTTATACGACTTCGAAAATCAATTTCTCTATGGGTTCAATATTTCGAGAATGAGCCTTTACAGGGTGTTAACGAAGATAGTAGACGAAAACATCTCAGTTCATCCTCAGTTTTTCCGGATGGCAGGTCTCCACTCCTGAAAAGATTGGTACATGAGATATCGATGCGAAATCAAGTTATTTATTTGGATCCCCCTTTAGATTATGCACGGGCATTTTGGTTTCAACAATTGCATGAATGGATCGGGGTTGTTTGCAACCTTAGAAAAATTAAAGCCTCCAGGTACATGATGAGATTATCAGATAGAAATGACGCAGAAGATCGATTTACAGACCTTCCTGGCTCTTGTACAGATAGCCTACTACAGGTTTATTCAGCAATTGAAAATAAACTTCACGAAATAAACTCTTATGTAGATAAGTGGTTACAATTTCAATCTCTATGGGATCTTCAATCTGAACAAGTCTACGAAATACTTGGTGAAACTCTACCAAATTGGCTACAACTTTTGCAGGAAATTAGGAAAGCACGCTCTACTTTCGACACTAGCGAATTTAGCAAATCTTTTGGGCATCTTGCTGTAGATTATGAGCAGGTGCAAACAAAAGTTAACGCTAAATATGATCAATGGCAACATGAGATTGTAACAAAGTTCGCAGCTCGTTTAGGACAACGAACTCGGGAGGTTTATTCTGAAATTGAAAAAGCCCGAAAAGATCTGGAAACGCAGTCTCTCGAAGCTACGTCAACCGCGCAGGCCGTACAATTTATTACCGTGGTGCAAACTTGTAAGCGAAAAATAAAGACATGGGGACCGGAGGTCGAATTATTTCGACAAGGGCAAACGACACTGACACGCCAACGCTATCAATTTCCGTCTGATTGGCTCAATGTAGAGCAAATTGACTCTGAATGGGCGGCCCTGAATGAGATATTGGCTAGAAAGGATAAAATTGTTACTGACCAAACTGACGCTCTTCGAGCTAAGATCGTAGCTGAGGATAAGATCGTAGGTGATAAGATCATCGAAATAACTAATCAATGGAATGAAGAGAAGCCCGTTTCTGGCTCAATTGTACCCGAAGCTGCAGCAACAATACTAATGTCTTTTGAGACACGCATCACCGGACTGAACGAAGAGTCGAACATGGTTTCACGAGCAAAAGAAGCGCTCGATTTACCACTAGGTTCCGACTTAATGCTTGGAGGAATTCTTGAGGAAGTACAAGATTTTAAATCGGTTTGGGCAGCTCTATCAACCATCTGGAAAAGTTTGAATGACCTTCGTGAGCTGCTTTGGAATAGCGTACAGCCACGTAAAATTAGAACAGCTATTGACGGTCTCATAAAGATGACTAAAGAGATGCCTAGTCGTATGCGACAGTATGCAGCGTTTGAGCATATTCAGACTATCTTGCGTCAACTTCTGAAAGTCAACCCTACAGTTGCTGACTTGAAATCTGAGGCTATAAGAGATCGACACTGGAATAATATATTCAAATCACTGAAGCCTGGGAAACGTTACTCACCTACTTCTATGACGCTAGGAGAAATTTGGGATTTAAACCTTGCTGCCAGTGAGGTCGTGATAAGAAATGTAATAAGTCAGGCGCAGGGTGAAATGGCTTTAGAGGAATTCCTCAAACAAGTTCGTGAAATTTGGACAAATTACTCCCTCGACTTAGTTAACTATCAAAACAAATGTCGCCTGATTCGTGGATGGGACGACCTTTTTGCAAAATGTAGCGAAAATCTTAATTCATTGCAGGCAATGAGGAATTCGCCTTATTTCAAAGTTTTTGAAGAGGAAGCTTTATCTTGGGATGACAAGTTAAATCGTATTCACCTC
The DNA here is from genome assembly GCA_022627015.2 of Podosphaera aphanis. NCBI lineage: Eukaryota > Fungi > Ascomycota > Leotiomycetes > Helotiales > Erysiphaceae > Podosphaera > Podosphaera aphanis. Next base: position 28,642 of record JAKRRZ010000028.1, read on the forward strand.
TTATTTGATGTCTGGATTGATGTGCAACGGCAGTGGGTATATCTTGAAGGTGTTTTTACTGGAAATGCCGACATAAAACATCTTTTACCCATTGAATCGTCGCGCTTTCAAAATATTAACTCGGAATTTTTTGCCTTAATGAAGAAAGTTTACAAACAGTCTTTTGTTCTTGATGTTCTTAATATATCCGGGGTACAAAAGTCTTTAGACCGTTTGTCTGAATTACTAAATAAAATTCAGAAAGCTCTCGGTGAGTACCTTGAGCGAGAGCGCGTTTCATTTCCTCGATTTTATTTCGTTGGCGATGAAGACCTTTTAGAAATTATTGGCAACAGTAATGACACTTTACGAATCGCTAAACATTTCAAGAAGATGTTCGCTGGCCTTTCAGGTCTTACATTGAGTGAAGACCATATTATTTCTGGATTCACGTCGAAAGAAGGTGAAGAAGTAAGGCTCAAAAAAGAAATTTCACTCATCAAGGTACCCAAAATTAATGACTGGCTCGCACTTTTAGAGAGCAGCATGAAAGCTACACTAGCCGAGCTCTTGGCTGAAGCTGTTGAACAATATGAGCCAATATTTGCGGCTGAAGAAATCGATAAAACAGTATTCAATCAGTATATCATGGGCTTTCCCATTCAGGTTGCTGTCCTTGCTACACAGGTCGTCTGGACCTCGGAGGTAGAGAGAGCCTTGGAGACTGGCGGCTCTAAATTGCCAAGCTTATACGAACAGGAGGTTAAAGTTCTTCGATTGCTCGCAGCAACTGTCCTTGATGATCTTGATCCAATTCAGCGAAAAAAGTGCGAGCATCTAATTACGGAATGTGTTCATCAGCGTGATGTCATTGAGAAGCTTGTTCAAATGCATGCCGACTCAACGACACATTATTTATGGCTACTTCAGATGAGATATGTCTACAAGCCGGAGGGTGACTTTATTAGTCGCCTTCACATCAAAATGGCGAATGCTAAACTCAAATATGGATTCGAATACCTTGGAGTCGCAGAGCGCTTGGTTAGAACCCCATTAACTGATCGTTGTTTCCTGACTCTTACCCAAGCATTATGCCAACGACTAGGAGGATCTCCTTATGGTCCAGCTGGAACTGGAAAAACAGAATCTGTGAAGGCTTTAGGGGTCCAACTTGGACGATTTACTTTGGTATTTTGCTGTGATGATACCTTCGATTTTCAATCTATGGGGCGAATATTTTTAGGAATATGTCAGGTTGGTGCGTGGGGCTGTTTTGATGAGTTCAATCGACTTGAGGAAAGAATTCTATCTGCTGTATCCCAACAAGTACAAAACATACAACTTGGACTTAAACAGGGAATTGAAGATCCCAAATCTCAAATCGAACTCGTTGGTAGGCAATTAAGAGTTGACTCCAATACTGGTATCTTCATCACCATGAATCCAGGATATGCAGGCCGCTCCAATCTTCCTGACAATTTGAAGAAATTGTTTCGCAGCGTAGCTATGTCCAAGCCTGACAAGGAGCTTATTGCTGAAGTTATGCTTTTCTCTCAAGGCTTTAATCAAGCTAAACAACTATCAAAGCAAACTGTGCCTTTCTTCGAAAAATGTTCGGTTATGCTTTCAAAGCAAGCCCACTACGATTTTGGGCTTCGTGCTCTGAAGAGCGTACTCGTTAGCTCCGGTGGTCTTAAGCGTGCTCGGCTGAGCAGTACTGAAGGCGATAACTTGCAAGAAAAATTCGAGCCCCAAATAATTGTACAGAGTATTCAGGAAACCATAGCACCGAAACTGATTAAAAGCGATATGAAAGTTATGGAATCTATCGAGGCCGAATCTTTTCCTGGTGTAGAATATATTTCTGCTAGCCATACAGAGCTAAAGAAAGCAATTTGTAGTATTGCTAAAGAGAAAAACCTGGTTGTAAATGATACTTGGATGACCAAAATTCTTCAACTCTACCAAATTCAGAGAATTCACCACGGTGTGATGATGGTTGGAAACTCGGGATCCGGAAAATCTGTGGCCTGGAAAATTTTACTGCAAGCTGTTCAACAGGTCGAAGGTATTGAGGGAGTATGTCACATTATTGATCCGAAAGTCATCTCCAAAGAAGCATTATATGGTAATCTTGACCCTACGACACGTGAATGGACAGATGGTCTTTTTACTAGTATTTTGCGTAAGATTGTCGACAACCTTCGAGGTGAAGAATCCAGGAGACACTGGATAGTGTTTGATGGTGACGTGGACCCTGAATGGGTTGAGAACTTAAATAGTGTTCTTGATGATAATAAACTTCTTACTTTACCTAATGGAGAGCGCCTTAGTCTTCCGCCCAACGTCAGAATTATGTTTGAAGTGGAGACATTAAAATACGCTACGCTTGCAACTGTTAGTCGTTGTGGTATGGTTTGGTTTAGTGAAGATACTATTACTCCAAATATGCTGGTGACAAACTATCTTGATAGCCTTGGGTCCATGGCTTTTGAAGATCTTGACGAAGATACAGTAACTACCGGACAAGCAGCAGCTAAAGCATTGGCAATCCAAGATCAAGTTGCTGACCTACTTAAAAAATATCTTATTACTGACGACTACATCTCAAATGCTCTTGAAAAGGCTAGAGGCTTCAATCATATCATGGAATTTACCAACGCTCGAGTTCTTGGTACTCTATTTTCACTTCTCAACAAAGCTATTCGCGATATGATCGAGTACAACACACATCATTCTGATTTCCCTCTTGATCCTGATCAAATTGAGTCATATATTGCAAAAAAACTTTTATTAGCTCTGGTTTGGTCTTTAGTTGGAGATTGTCCTTTGCAAGATAGAAAAATATTTGGTGACTTTCTCGCAAGTTATGCTTCATTTGGATGCCCTGTTATCGGTAATAATTCTTCAATTATCGACTATGATGTTATACTACCTCAAGGTGAATGGTCAGCATGGCAGAATCAAGTTCCAACTACTGAAGTAAACACTCACTCAATTATCCAAACTGATGTTGTTATCCCAACTCTTGATACCGTGAGACACGAAGATGTGCTATATTCTTGGCTTGCTGAACATAAACCTCTGCTACTTTGCGGCCCTCCTGGGTCTGGAAAAACTATGACATTGTTTAGCGCTCTTCGGAAATTACCAAACATGGAAGTCGTTGGCTTAAACTTTTCCAGTGCAACTACCCCCGATCTTCTTATCAAGACTCTGGATCAGTACTGCGAGTATAGAAAAACATTAAATGGGGTGATTCTTTCTCCCATTCAGATAGGAAGATGGCTTGTAGTGTTCTGTGATGAAATCAATTTGCCTGCTCCTGATAGATATGGTACTCAAAGAGCAATTTCATTCTTGCGTCAACTTGTTGAACAGAACGGCTTTTGGCGGACAACGGATAAATCATGGGTTACTCTTGATCGAATTCAATTTGTAGGGGCTTGTAATCCTCCTACTGATGCCGGAAGAACACCCATGGGTGCTCGATTTTTACGCCATTCACCACTAATTATGCTCGACTACCCAGGAGAGCTTTCTTTACAACAAATTTATGGAACATTCACAAGTGCTGTCCTAAAGATTATACCATCACTTAGAGGTTACGCAGAGGCTCTTACTAAGGCGATGGTTCAATTTTATCTTGAATCTCAGAAACAATTTACTCCTGATATACAACCACACTATGTCTATAGTCCTCGTGAGCTAACGAGATGGGTAAGAGGTATCTATGAAGCAATTAGGCCTCTCGAAACTCTTAGTATAGAAGGTTTGATTCGAATATGGGCCCATGAAGCATATCGTTTATTTAAGGACCGCCTAGTCACAGAAGATGAGCGACAATGGACAAATGATGCCGTTCAGCGTATTGCACTTGATCACTTTCCGAACATCGATCAAAACAAAGCCCTTGGTGGACCAATATTATTTTCTAATTGGCTTTCCAAAAACTACTCTCCAGTTGATCGGGAACAGCTACGTGAATTCGTGAAGGCCAGGCTTAAAACATTCTGTGAAGAAGAAGTTGATGTTTCATTAGTACTATTCAATGATGTTCTAGAGCATGTACTTCGTATCGATCGCGTATTCCGACAGCCTCAAGGGCATTTAATTCTAATCGGCGTTAGTGGAAGTGGTAAGACAACATTGTCTCGATTCGTGGCATGGATGAATGGATTGAAGGTATTCCAAATTAAAATTCATGGCAAGTACTCTGCCGAGGATTTCGACGATGATCTTCGCGATGTACTTCGTCGCAGTGGCTGTAAAGGGGAGAAAATCTGCTTTATAATGGATGAATCAAATGTTCTGGACTCTGGGTTTTTAGAAAGGATGAATACCTTACTCGCGAATGCTGAAGTTCCAGGTCTCTTCGAAGGAGACGAGTTCGCAGCGTTAATGACTGCATGTAAAGAAGGAGCTCAGCGCCAAGGTCTTCTCCTTGATTCACAAGAAGAGCTTTATAAGTGGTTCACGCAACAAATAGTGAAGAATCTACATGTTGTCTTCACCATGAACCCTCCAGAAGATGGTCTTTCTTCGAAAGCTGCTACCAGTCCTGCACTTTTCAATCGGTGTGTTCTAAATTGGTTTGGAGATTGGTCTAATCAAGCGCTCTTCCAAGTCGGCTTTGAGTTAACTCACTCTATTGATCTTGATAAAGCCAACTTCACTGCTCCTGATAGTATACCTGTAGCTTATCAAGATCTCAATTTACCAGCATCCCATCGTGAAACAGTTGTTAACTCTATGGTTTATATTCATCATTCGCTCTATAGGTTCAATTTAAAGCTTCTCAAACAACAAGGGCGAGTCACCTACCTTACTCCTCGACATTTCTTGGACTTCGTCGCTCAATATGTCAAGCTTTACAATGAAAAGCGCGAAGATCTTGAAGAACAACAACGACATCTCAACGTCGGTCTTGAAAAACTTCGAGACACGGTAGATAAGGTCAGAGACCTTCGAGTTAGCTTGGCTGAAAAGAAAACACAGTTGGAACAAAAAGAAACTGAAGCCAATTATAAGCTCAAACGAATGGTAGATGATCAACAAGAGGCCGAGTCTCGTAAAGCAACGTCATTAGTAATTCAAGCCGCTCTAGAGAAGCAGGAAACCGAAGTCGCAGAACGCCGTGAAGTGGTCCTTAATGATCTTGCAAAGGCAGAGCCAGCCGTTGAAGAAGCTGCAAAAAGCGTTCAGAATATTAAGCGACAGCACCTTACAGAACTCCGATCTATGGCAAATCCTCCTCAGGGAGTCAAACTAGCTCTTGATGCAGTATGCACCCTTGTTGGTCATAAGGTTGACAACTGGAAAGCAGTTCAAACTGTGGTTCGCAAAGATGATTTTATTGCCAATATTGTGCAGTATAATAACGAAGAAAAAATGACAAAAAATTTGCGGATAAAGATGCGTAATGAGTATCTTTCAAATGAAGATTTTACTTTTGAAAAAGTCAATCGCGCCAGTAAAGCCTGTGGTCCACTTGTACAGTGGGTTCAAGCCCAGGTTGAGTATTCTGAGATCCTCGATCGTGTTGGACCACTTCGAAATGAAGTAGCATTATTAGAGAAAAAAGCCGAAAAAACAAAATCTGAGGCTCAAAACGTTGAAATCGTTCTCAAAAACCTTGAGTCGAGCATTGCTACCTATAAAGTTGAATATGCTGCCTTGATTAGTCAAACAGAAGCAATTAAAAATGAAATGTCGCGCGTACAGTTCAAGGTTGATCGAAGCGTTCGATTGCTGGAAAGTTTATCATCCGAGCGAACCCGGTGGGAATCTAGTAGTAAATCGTTTGAAACTCAAATTGGTACTCTGGTCGGTGATGTCTTGGTTGCCGCTGCCTTTTTAGCTTACAGTGGACTTTATGACCAGCAATTTCGCAAGAATATGATGGATGACTGGTTAAATCAACTACAGCTTTCTGGTATTATCTATAAGCAGCATAACCCTATAACTGAATATCTGTCCACCGCTGATGAGAGAATTGGATGGCAAGAAAATTCCCTTCCCATTGATGACCTCTGCACTGAAAATGCCATCATCCTAAAACGTTTTAATCGCTATCCACTAATAATTGATCCTTCTGGACGTGTCACGGACTTTCTTCAGAAAGAAAGTAAAGACAAAAGCCTTACAGTTACAAGCTTCTTGGATGATTCTTTCACAAAACAACTAGAAAGTTCTCTACGATTTGGAAATTCCATACTTATTCAGGATGCCGAATATCTAGATCCAGTTCTCAATCATGTTCTCAATAAAGAGTACCAAAAAACTGGCGGTCGTGTTTTGATTCAGTTAGGCAACCAAAAAATTGATTTTTCGCCCTCATTTAAGATATATCTTTCCACTAAAGACCCATCTGCAACATTTGCGCCTGATGTCTGCAGCCGTACCACACTGGTTAACTTCACTGTCACGCAAAGCAGTCTACAAACTCACTCACTGAACGAGGTTTTAAAATCTGAACGTGCTGATGTTGATGAGCGTCGATCCAATCTCATCAAACTTCAGGGCGAATTTAAAGTTCACCTAAGGCAACTTGAGAAACAGCTTCTTCAAGCTTTGAATGAATCTCGGGGTAATATCCTTGATGATGACAATGTTATAGAGACCCTCGAAACTCTCAAAAAAGAGGCAGCTGAGATATCAATCAAAATGAACAAGACTGAAGGTGTGATGGCTGAAGTGGACAGCATTACCCTGGAGTATGGTGTAATCGCACGATCATGCAGTGCTGTGTTCGCTGTGCTGGAACAACTTCATTATCTCAACCACTTTTATCAGTTCTCTCTACAGTACTTTCTCGACATCTTCCATTCAGTTCTTCACGATAATGTGCGACTAAAAACGGAGACTAACCACAACATACGGCGTGATATAATCATCGAAGATTTATTCGTTACAACCTTCCACCGAACAGCTCTTGGTCTTCTCCAAAAAGATAAGATAACTTTGGCGATGCTTCTCGCACAAGCTACACCCTTTAAGATGAACAAGACACTAATTGATGTTATCTTGGATGATACTATTAAAGGCTGTGATCTATCGACTGAGTGTGCCAGAAAAGATGAAGTTATGGCCAAAGCATCAAAAATTCCAGCACTCCGAGGAAAGTTGGAGCATGTTCCAACTGCAGCTTGGGACCGATTCTTTGTGGAAGAAATTGGTGAAAATTATATTCCACAAATATGGGAGCTAAGTACAGAAAAGCGCGATCAAGAAATAATTTCCCTTCTTTTAGTCAAGATATTTCGGCTAGATCGTTTTGTGCCAGCTGCGGAACGCTTTGTTACTGCAGTATTTGGAACTAGGATTTTTGATATCGTCGAAGATCTAGAAAAGATTGTCGTGCAAGTTCCCGCAGGTCGACCAATTGCACTTTGCTCAAGCCCGGGATTCGATGCTAGTTATAAAGTCGAAAATCTTGTGGAAAGAACTGGTACAGTCTGCACAAATATAGCAATGGGGTCGAATGAAGGCTTAGCGAGTGCAGACAAAGCTGTTGCTGATGCTGCGGCTAATGGATCGTGGGTACTCGTTAAAAACGTTCACCTTGCTCCAACCTGGCTACAAAGCCTTGAAAAACGTATGGATGCACTCAAACCGCATGAAAATTTTAGATTATTTCTTTCAATGGAATCTAGTCCTAAAATTCCTGTTAACCTGCTCAGAGCTTCTCGAGTTTTAATATATGAGCAACCAGCCGGAGTGAGGGCAAACATGAAAGATTCCATTACATCTTTATCTACAAGAGCAAAAAAAGATCCTGTGGAGAGGAACAGACTCTATTTTCTTTTGTCATTCCTACATGCCGTTGTTCAAGAAAGGTTACGTTATGCTCCAAACTTAGGTTGGAAAGGATTTTGGGAATTCAACGATAGTGACGTAAGTCTCTTGAATCATTTATATTTAATAAGTGACTAACCAACTGATAGTACGAATGTTCCGCATTCATCATTGATACTTGGGTTGAAACTATCGCACTAGGTCGGACAAATGTTGCTCCGCAAAAACTTCCTTGGGATATGATACGTACTCTAATAACTGAGACATATGGAGGGAAGATTGACGATGAAGATGACTTTCAACAGTTAATTCACTTGGTAAACTCAGTTTTTACCCCCGCTGCCTATGAAGAGGGCCATCAATTGGTTCAGGGCATATCTAGCTCTGACGATCCAGAAGAAGCTTTGACTGTTCCAGTTGGTATTTCTTTCAAAGACTTCATAGCCTGGATCCAGAAACTCCCAGAAAGAGAGCCACCTACGTATCTCGGTCTGCCCGTTAACGCAGAAAAGTTATTATTAGTCGGCCAAGGCGTTAGCATGATTCACAACATGGCAAAGATTACGAAGATGTTAGATGAAGGAGAAAAATTAATGGTGGAAGCTGCTTGAAAAAAGTGTATGAAAATGATTGGCTACTGTTTGATTGTTTAGGTTCTTGGGACTGAGGCGCACATAATGGTAGACTGGCTTGGCTTAGACGATTTTATTATACCCATTATTTCTCGAGCTAAATTTTCAGTTATTGCTCCTAGTTAGTAATTTACTAGCTGACTTTTACACATTGCTCTCCATATTTATCCTCTTACGTTGCGACATTCCTGATACTAGAATTGCAGAAAATGGTAGAAGCTGCGCGCATGAAATCATAATCAATGATCAACTTGGAAGATACCTATACGGCAAAGTTGCAACCCAGGTGAGGACAACAACGGGCCCCTCCCGCACCACCAGTCATCCATCCATCCATCCATCCTTTGAACCAGCATAAGCATTTAGGCGGCCGACAGATCGCGCCGCGATGTCCTGGTAGAGCACGAGTCCATGATAGCGGGTTAGGGGCCTCACAGCGGATGGACGAGTTTGTCTCGCGGTCTGTCAGCGGGGACTCACTATGCAAGGAGGAGCGTTAGCGTGTCATAGTCACCGGTGCTTTCTCTCACATGTATGTTCTATCTTGTATTGCGTTGGGGACCTCGCATGCCGGAACAGCTCGCTGGGTTCTTTCCTCTCACCCAACTGACCCCGTCGGTCTAGTGGGATGGCCGAACGTTGGGGTTTCGGAACGTTTGTGTCGCTCGTGCTTAGAAATGGGTCTATCATGAATTCAGCTCCCATGCGGCACCTTAGTGGGCCACGCAGGAAGCTATTTTACCTATCCCACAGGAAGACTTTGGGGTAACACCCTCGAATCTACCCGGTAGAAAGAAGTCTGCATTTTGGGTCCATTCTTCCTCTGCTCGGTCTAGGGTGGATTCCTTCACTTCTCCCTTCTTATCTCACCTTCACCAGCCCCCTATGCTTCCCCAGCCAGTCGGGACTGCTCTAACCGTATCTCCGATATAAGTTCTTGTAACTGGTTCTCGGCTTTTCTCTTCTAGACCTCCAACCTACCCTCCACTCTCAATAGGTGTCAAGGCATGACTACATGATGCTTGACGTTTTCCAAAGCAGGATACTTTTCTTCGATATATTAGATGAGCTTTGAGTCTAATATGCTAGCTTCTTGTCTGCATTGTAATAGCTGCTTTATGATCTTTGGGGGTGTGGTTAGTTCCTTCTCAGACTCATCACTTATCTGGAAAGAAATTGAATGCTCTCCAGACTTCGGGATCGGGTGTGACTCTATGCCATAGGGGCTGGTCTGGCCTGGAGTTGGCTTACTGTTGCTCACTCTTAGAACACGGCAATTTTTCAATCTCTTTCTATCTCTTAGGAGACACTTCTCTACTGTGACTTTGGACGAATGTTCGTATCATTTTCCTGAGAGATCAACGGCTGTTGCTTCTACAGGCTTTCGGCCTCATCATCCGACAGGTCTTTTCTGAAGCTTTTTACATCGATGATTCTTCCTTACAGTCAAAACGGGACTTTGAAATACCAGCTTTGGACTATTCGCAGTTCCGAGCGGTAAATCGACAGCCTGTGTACTATCAACATAAGTACGAACTATTGATTAACCGCTCGGGACTTGGTATGGTATCGGTCTTAAACCGGTAGTGTAGCATAGGGTCGTCGCAGTAAGCTGTGCTAGTATATTTAAAGGTGTATTTTTTTTGTAAGTACTTTGCATCGTGCCTGTGTGTAGAGTATGTCCTCAGGGACTTCGAGGCAGCTGGCTCAAGGCTAAAAGATAATCATCCGATATCAACGGTAGTTCACCACAAACCCTCGGGAAAAACCATTAATTTAATGTTTCTATACATTAAAATAATGTGTACAGAACAAATACATTAGATTAATGTTGACATACATTAAATTATTGTTTATATACATTAAAAAGCCGTCCGGAGGGTCCGTGGTAAACGTTGTGACCCATCGTTTGCAAGAAACAGGTGGTTTCTCCCACAGATGGAGTTACTTTTAACCTCTCTTGCTATAAGTAAATAGTCTGTATAATCTAGATGGGGAGAGGTATTTCCAGTCAAATATTATTCATGTTGTAAGTGTTTCATTTCAGATGGTGTTCGTTGGTGAGCGGACGAATGTAATAAAGAATTCTCAAATTAATTCATTGGAGCACAAAAGTATCTGTAATTGATTAGTCATCCTGTGCACAGCGCATACGGGGTGCATATTTTGAATACATCAGATGTCGACCACGGCCAACACACTATGGGCAATGGAGCCAAATTTCTCTGTACAGATTGAATGTAATATTTCCTATCGCCTCTGACGTGCAAGACTTATGCAACACAGATATTCTGGCCTTCTGGCACCTTCACCGGATCCCGGTGATTTTGATAACGATTGCGCTGCTCATCTTCTTCAAGACATCTCAAAATGCCCGAGTCGCCAACACTCTCGGCGAGAAGACAAACTCGTCTTCTCCGATACCGACTACAGAGAAGAGCTTGCCAATTGAGAAGATTGTGGAACGCACCCCCAGGCTACCCCGAAAAATAGTCGGAGGGCTAAAAAAGCGCAAGCTATCTCCAACGGTCGAGACTGCTGCCAGCCACAACATTCAAGTCCTAGTATTCTTCTCATCAGTCGCAGGATCCACTGAGCACACGGCCAAGGCTTTCACGACAAGTCTCACGCGAGACATGAAGAGCTGTGATGGTTCAGGAGTCATCACCTTTGAGGAACCTGAGCTGATAGACCTCTCGGACGTCGACTATGATGAATATTTTATCAGCACTCCGAAGGGTACCCTGGGAACACATTATCTATACTTAATCCTCCTACCAACCTACAACATAGATACATCACTCGATACATTTATTGAGCACCTACGCGAGACTCATAACGATTTTCGGATCGACAATGCTCCTCTCTCATCACTCCTTGGATATTCTGTCTTTGGTTTCGGGGATCGAGAAGGATGGCCCACGGAGGAGGATGGGTTTTGTTCCCAGGCAAGGGAGGTAGATAAATGGATGGCCAAGTTGACAGGAAGTAAGAGGGCTTTTCCCCTTGGGATGGGAGATACCAAAACAGATGCTATGCAACGCTTAGATGAATGGAAAGAAGGTGTCAAAGACGTTCTGAATGGTATTTCGAGGACTGGCAGTCTCACAGATGCTATTGTAGGTATAGAAAATATAGTGGACAGTGATGCTGATGATATGGACGACGAAAATATAGATCAGTCCTCATCCATCGAACAAAGTCGTTCATCCAAGAAGCCTAAACCCCAGGGAAAAAATGTGCTAAACGATCTTGAAGATATTGGCATTAAACTCAATAAAACCACGGGCGAACGCGAGGTAGACTTCACCACCTCTAGTGACCCAAAAGCCCCCGTGATCAAGAAAATGGTCCCTGAAAACTCACCCACTTACGCCGCTCTTACCAAGCAAGGTTACTCGATCGTTGGCTCGCACTCTGGCGTCAAGATCTGTCGGTGGACCAAATCTGCTCTCCGGGGCCGCGGCTCCTGCTACAAATATTCATTTTACGGTATTGCCTCACATCAGTGTATGGAGACTACCCCGTCTCTCTCCTGCTCGAATAAATGCGTCTTTTGCTGGCGCCACGGTACGAATCCGGTTGGTACGACATGGCGCTGGGTCGTCGATCCGCCCGACCTCATCTTCAACGGCGTCAAAGCCAGACACT
>JAKRRZ010000029.1:0-42924 GCA_022627015.2 Podosphaera aphanis
ATACTACCTGTTGGAAGATTCTCGAAGGATCTGTGATGCTTAATTGGGAAATCAAAGCGATACTTTAACCATCTCATATATGTATATAAGATACCTCTTCTACCTCGTAGATCTATATAGTTCTGAACAACAATAATATCAGCAGTTAATACTCACTCTACTCATCATCATTCCAAAACCTTGAGTCAATATATCCTCCGTAAGCTCTTACCTTTATAACACATTGCTGCAGCTGATTTTTCAGCTTCCAATTCCGGTTTCCTGGATGCCGGTAGTTCCTCATGTGGCGTCTATTCAACTTGTGCCTGTTTGATCTATTCGATTGAAGAAAAGCGAGTATTGCGGTCACCCGATACCCGTTTACGTGTAGAACTTGGAGATAGCCGTCTGATCTGAGAGTCCTGGTTGTGGATTGTCCCTTGACCGCGAGCTCGTCGAGCATCACCGAATGAAATGACCTTACCTGCTTTATCTCAACCACGCGCCTTCCTCTCTCTACCTTTTTTAGCCTCTGTGCTACTTCACCGAGCTCCCTCGAACTTCTAGGTGTTCTTACATCTATTCGAGTGCTTCCAGATCTTAGAGCAGACGGAGGTGGTGTAGATAGTCTCTCTGGAGATATCTCCAAGGGTTGAGTTCCTTGCGATGAATCAAGACTCTTATCAGGATACCACGGGACACGACTAGATGCTTTCCCGCCACGACGCAAACGCCTTTCAGTAAGAGCGTCACTCCTGGACTGATTCTATGCCGCGCGGAAACGTTGGTTCTTGACAGGTGTGGCGTCGTCAAGATGCGCGCGATCCGTGATGAGTTTTCAGTCGCACGACTTCAAGGGCGAGAGAACACCGCGATATAGTGTCGCAGGTGTAGCACATGTGAAGAGAGAGGTGGACGGAATACAAGCTCAACCGTATTCCTTTGACACGCCCTCATCAAATCTACATCCACATGGCTTCCGTGACCGTCCATGAGGAGCATCCGAGTGCGGCCTCCATCTGGCTTCAGTTTGCGGCAAAAACACATCAGTTTACCACCCAGAGCAATCAATTTGCTTGTCCATCCGTTTTCTGATGTTGTAACAGTCCAATCTAGGGCCTTTTCCTCAGACCATGATGTTTGAAGACTATTCCCTTTGGAATGATCAGTGGCTTGATTATTCTGCCGGTCGCACTGATACACTCAAGAACAGACACCCACTCGCGGTCCGGAGGTGATGTTACAAACGTACGAGTCTTCCTCGAAAAGGAAAGTATCTTAGCGTTTGAACAAACACTAAGTCCAAGTCCCTGCTCGTTCATATTCCAGATATCACCAGTCTAGATGTTAAAGCAATCCCGAACCTCTTTTACTAGGTAGTAACATTTATCCCGGGCTGTACGACTGGTGCCCGCAACTCGTCAACCCTCAATCTGCTGCCCGATAATAGATGCAACTCGAGGATTCCGTCTGATAAACTTTGGTATCCTCTCCAATCTTTTCCCAGTGGTGCAGTATCTTTATCCACTCAGCAAGGACCTCCTCTTGATTCGGAGGCAATCGCTGCATTTCTTGTTGACTTAACTGCGGCGGAGCAACACCTGAGCGTCTATCACGAAGTGTGCTTCTTGGTACAGCATACGCGGCACCAACAGCCTTTACAGTTAAACTTGGAGTACTTTCCAAAGCTTGAATGGCTTGACTGATGGAATTTTCACCATGAATCATTTTAATAGAGTTTTGGGTGAATACGAGGCAATCCAAATGTGGGATAGCGAAAAACGTACCTGAATTTGGGGTGGCGGAAGGGGGGGTAGGCTTATATCGAGCACTCTCCCTTTGTACATCATACAACGTGGTGCTTAAACTGACCAGGCGTTGAAACTTATGTGCTGTTGGGTTGAGTAGATGGTAGCTCAAAATTCTATAGAATGTTAGAGATAAATGGAAAGTAAAATGGCATCAACCAGTGATGTGAATTGTCATATGATATTGATATATCCCCCCAATTTCCTCGGGCTTGTTCTATACATCATTCATGAAGATTAATCTCTCCAATCTGAAGGTAGCTGTAAAAAATTAAACTGGACTATCAAGATCATGGCAATATTCAGTCCTAACACCAACTCAAACAATACTACCAGAAGGTATCGCATGATCTTGAATAAGCTGGGGGAAACCTGTTGTGAAGTTGCAGACTTGAAACTCCTTTGGACTTGGTGATGTTTGACTGGCATTGAGTCTGAACCTATTGTCACACACACCTCTGTCAGCCTTGGCGATGTATGTATAGCAATGAGTCTGATCTTGTCATCATACAACAGGCCTGCCAACTCCCCCACCTACCAACAAGTCGAGTTGCGAGATTCAGATGTCCGAATGTTTCTCGCACAAGTATGATTCTTCTCAGTTAGCGTCTGTGAGATCCGTGTCAGCCAGGTAACATACTCAAACGTTTTACGTCAATCTTGAAGTTTAGCCGAAATTGTAGACAATTGGCCAATTGCTATAAATTCCCAGTCCGTGACTTAGCCAGAGGTATAGAAATATGTGTAGAAAAATGACCATCAAATGGGGGCCTTCCAAGAACTCTCAGACGATTTGAGGGTCGAAGTCGAACTTCCACGTTTGGTTCAGAATAGTCTTTATTTTTTTCAGATTCATCCATTGGAATTAGAGCTGTATCTCTACCTGGCACAGTAATTTCCTCATCTCTAGCTAGTTCCTAGTGCACTTTGGAGTTTAAAGGTAACACTTGCGAGTTGGATGTAAGTCAAACCTTGCATTTCTACATAGTCAGTGATGAGTTGCCAATGGCTTGGCAGAATTAGAAAAGTGTGAAACTAATGGTTGAAGACACAAAGAAGAACGAAATGGTGCGAGGCATCCGTATCATAGATTGTCACGAATTCGTTGCTGTTTGTAGGCATTACTCTTGCAGCTCTACTGATCCTTCCCCATCATCTGATTCTTTTTACTGACCCTCAACCTCGGGTGCCCTACTTTCATTGCCATTACTTAACGCCAACTCCTGATTCACCCTCCACCTGTGCCCTTTCGGGTCTAAAGACAGCTCTAGATGGGGCTGGTAGTATTACTTGTTAAGGTTATTGTGCCTATAGCTGAGGCACCTAGCGTTAGGGTTGAGTTGGATGTTGTTGGTAGGAACCTTAGTTAATTGACCTGTTGCTCTCCATTTCGCAAATGGACGAAGAAAGAGCTTCCAATGACGTATACTTGCCATTATTAGCCAATGCACAGATGGTTCTCAATGTTTCTAGCAAGGCAACATGTTTTATGTGTGGGATAAGCACTGCAGACGCGATTCTTTTTTAATGTGGAAGATATCATCGTTTGACACGTTAAGTGCTGGACTAGAACTTCTCGATTTAGATGTCGACCGTTGATGCCAGCTTTATCCCAAGGAAACCCTCGAGTGCTATTGAGTGAGGGGCCGTTGCTGTTTACTACCTATCGTTAGCTTTGATCTCGCCATGCTGGCCCAGTATTTACTGATCTGTAACTAGAAAGCATATCTCCTATCTAATGAAGTTTGAAAGTTTATTCCTGAGCCTAGGCCATTGATATCCCTAGCTTTTCGAATTAATTATTGAGCGGACTTATGATCAGTTATCACGAAGCTATTTCCTTCCCAGACAAAGAATTATATTAAATTCAAGATTTTCTTCTTTTTTTGTCGGGTGCGGTAACGCCAAAAATAGTTCGTCTGCATCCCTTTGAACGTTTTTCTTCAAAAACGATGCAAAATTGTATTCATGCCGGAAATTCTCTCGTAATGATTCGTTTTCTTCCCTAATCTGGACCATTTTACATTAGTCTTTCTCAGTATCACCTTAAGTTTGGGTACCTTAGGTGATCCCGGGGCCATAAGAGGATACGTACCTTTGCCTAGTGATCTTCCTAATTGGCCAGAAATTTTAAAAATTACTGGCCAATTTGATAGGTACGTATTCTCCAATGATCCTGGGTATTATCATAAAATTTTCGATAATTAAATGTCGACAGATTGTCCTACTCAAAATCTCATGGTTCCGAATGATCTTATCAAAGGCTTGGGAGTGAAATTCGCAAATGAAAAGATTGGCCTGATTCATGTCTCCTCAATGACTGCAGTTTCCTGAAGTTAAATGAGGTAGCTTATTCATGGATTTTATCGAGTCCAATGGAGGAGAAGTCGAAGGAACATCCGCAGCACTTAGTAATAATAGTTTAAGGGTGTACGTCCTAAGCCTGGAAGTTATCCTGTGCCGCGGACTGAAATTATAGTCGTTTGGGCTCCTTATCATTTGAGGTTCGGTAGTCTACATCTTTCCTACTCATGCATTCCCTGAATCCGAAGGACGGTAAGGATGAGTTCATCTCAGTCCAGTAATCTATCTTCTCACTAATCTCCCTCATTTCTATGTACCTAATGATATACCTCGTCGATATTGATATACTGTCGTAAAAGTTTACTTCGGAGCTTGCAATCATAATTTAAGTTTATCGTCTCTGAAACGCTGTGAGAAAATCGTATATAATGCCATAGTCATCATCGTCATTTAACATCAATCTCTGCAAGCCAATTTATCATATTTCCTATTCCAGATCCGTCTCCTGTGAGGTTGTTGGAGTGGAATCAACCAAAGACCTTGCGAGAGATACCACTTGTTTAATAGATCGAGGCCAAGATGGATGAATAGGTTGGCAAAAAAGGTAATTATTCAAGTTGTAAAAGCTTGTCCGGGAGTATAAGGAGTCCTACCCGATCAATTTTGTACGCCTCTTTCTCTTGAAATGAATAATAGTGTTGTAATTGAAAGCCTGGAAGAGAAGAACATTCCTAATGTCTATCGAAAATTTTCGAGTTGTTCATAGAAACATACTCAGTCAGACATCACATGATGGAAAGTTTAGTTGGTAAATATTGTTGACGAAACGTCACTCATCTGTAAATTTATCCTACAAGATATCACAAGCCTGCATTTCAATTGGTAATCAAAGGGCTTTCATAATAATCAATATACTTCCGAGATATGCTTCCTCATCCGAAAATGTATGTTTTTTAAAAGATGGTGGTTTCGGCAGATAAGGATGATTAATTACATGTACTGGTCGACAGCAGCTAATTAACCTTTCTATGGAATCTCGCCTACCAGGCACCCTAATTCAGCTGTAACGTCATGGCCAACTCGACGGCTAACTTGGCTTCGCTGCTCCAAGGAATTACGATTGATGATGATAATGAGGTTCTAGAGGCTGCCAATAATGTCCTGAAGACTTCCAAGAATAACTTCAACGCCCTCCATTCACGAGTGGTAGCCCTTCTCAAGCTTGACCGCTTCGAAGACGCTTTACGTGCTCTTGATGATGGAGGAGATAAGCTGGCAGATCGATGCGTTCTAGAAAAAGCATATGCGCTTTATAAAACCGGCCAACTTGAAGAGGCAGCGAAAATAGCACAGGCAGCAGAAACAAGGGGTCTAAAGCATATTGCCGCCCAAGTAGCTTACCGTGCGGAGAACTTCCGTGCCGCTGCGCTTCACTACAAAGAATTGAGTTCTCAAGACTCTATAGTTGAAGGTGAAGATACCGATCTACGAATCAATATTCTGGCTACTGATGCCCAACTTGAGTGGCAAGGGAATGGGGACCTTATTGAACAGAGCAATAAGAAGCCTGTAAAAGAAGATTTGGATGCTTTTGAGACTTCGTACAATGCTGCTTGTGGCTTTATTGCGCGAGGTGACTTGAAAACCTGTGGTGTATTTCTCAAGAGAGCAAGAGACTTATGTCAAGCCTCAGACGAGATGAGTGATGAGGAAAAAAGCGTAGAACTTTTACCGATCATAGCCCAGGAAGCTTACGTCTTGATGATGCTTGGAAAAATTGAAGAGGCGAAAGCGCTTCACACAATGGTCAATATCGATGAGTATGTTCCGTAGACAATGTCAAAATACTCGTTGCTAACCATTGCAGTATTCCCGAACTTGTTATCAAGGCTGTTGCGCAGAATAACTCGCTGATCTTAGCACGAGATGAAAATCCGTACACAACGCAGCGAAGCTTTGACCTGATTCCAAAACTTACCAAGTCAGAGAAGCTCTTTTCCAACCAGACTAATATTTTGCAACGCAATCAGTATGTTATTTCTGTGCAAACGTATAAATTTCCCGGTGTAGCCCGGTCCACAGCTCAAATCCCTTCAAATCAATCACCAACAATATCTCCACACGTCAACTTATTATCTGTTATAAACGCTGCAGCCCACGCAAAAAATCAAAGTGGAAAATTAGGTCTCAAAGCTATCCTTCCTCTCCTAGAAAAAAGACCAAACGATGTCGGTCTAATCATGATAATTGTACAGCTATATATTCAAAATAATAATCCCGAACAAGCAGTTTCTCTTTTAGAAACATTCCTCAAACGCCTGGAGGAATCAAAAGTTTCTTCCGCGCAAGATATTCGGTTTGCGCCAGGCCTTGTTGCCATTCTTGTAACCCTTTACCGAATTACTGGTCGCAAGGCGCCTATAATATCGGAACTTACAAAAGCGGCATTATATTGGAGCCAGAAGAACCAACCATGCGTCTCTCTGCTCCGTGCTGCTGGAGTATATCTTCTTGAATCTCCAAATTCAAAAAGCCTTACTACTGCTAGGGAAATATTCAAGTTACTGCTTGATCATGACCCAAATAGTAAGATTGCCATGGCTGGCTATATTGCTTCCCATTCTAGCACTGAACTTCCTGACCCAGCTTACAAATGTGATAAGCTCACTCCTGTCTCAGACCTAGTGGCTGGTATTGACGCGGCCGCACTCGAAAAAGCCGGTGCTATCTTGATCCCATCTTCAATAGCTATAAGCAAGAAGCGTAGTGCTGAGGACAAAAAAGCGCCCTCCAAGAAGCGAAAGCTAAGTAAAAAACGTACACCCAAAGATTACGTAGAGGGTAAGGCGCTTGACCCAGAACGATGGTTGCCCTTAAGGGATCGAAGTTATTATCGAGTAAAGGGGAAGAAAGGGAAAAAGAAAACAATAGATTCAACGCAAGGTGGCATTGTAAAAGAGCCAAATTCTATTACTTCCACACTAGGGAGCGGTCCTGGCGTTGTCAAAGATGAAAGGACAAACGTTACAAAGACGAAAAAGAAAAAGAACAAGAAATGATAACTCCCCAATTACGATTAAAAGAAGGCGATAGACGACTTGCAAAACTTTCAACGAATCGGGCTTTGGGGTATGATATATATCTAATATGTATTACGCCATTAGCTTTTTACATACACCTTTTCTATTCGATCCTAAATCTATTGCAATTAAGCTTTCAAGTGAAGAACATGTACTAGTAGAGTAAGGTTCAGGAAACCACGAGGTACTAGATGAGAAATGGTTAATTTGAAGCAAGGCTGATAGGTAGAATTTATCTTTCTATATTCCGACCTGCTGATCGATGGAAATTTGTAGTCTGACAAAAAAGTTGAGTACTAACTTCCAGAATTGATCCTACATAGTAGTGCCGCTTTTTTTTCTTGCTTACCGTAAAATACTATTAATGCTACGTAGCACGGAATGAGAGAGAAAGTTGGTTCCGTCTATAAACTAGAAATGAAATGTGCATCTCTGGACGTCGAGCCATGAATGTCACTCTCCCAAGTTCTTTCGAGGATCTTGAAAGTATCACTTGCGTAAATGATACACAATAGAGAAGATCGAATCCAGCACGTAAGTAGTAAAGATGATAAAAATGCCTAGGATGAAATATGCACCTGGTAACTACATATATGAGCCACAGATATCCACATTTATAGATTAGTGCTATCTTGCACCACAAACTTCATCTATCTATCTTCTTTTTCTCTGCGTCTAAACTCTCTTAACTATGACATCTACTATCCCAGCCAATCAAAATCGCTCCAACCCTTCCGATCTAGGATCCGCTGTGTAATACTTCCAACTTCGCCCGGGTTACTCATCGTTGCTTCAACTGACTTCTTGTATTCCTTTCATCAGGAAAAACTGTTTTCTTGCGTATATTTTGCCCTTTATGTCCAAGTCGCTAGTGCCAGCGCCACGCACTGGAAGTTAATGGTATTTTGGCAGCACCAGGGGCTATAATTGCATTTATGGCGCTGTCATAATATCTGCGAGTAAGAGGATGTATGTAATATGTATCGTTCCTACGTATAAGACGTGCAACTGAGACTTGTGCGCCATTCGGGAGTCTCTGCACTAGCTGTGAATTCTCGAAGTCAACTACAAGTTGTGACAGTCTTTAAATCTACCTGCTGATACAATGTTGCAAGAAGACTCCGGTGAAAAGAGAGCATCTTTGGGGCTGAGAGTGAGCTTCCCAATTTTAACGATGGCGTTTCCCTATTGGTTTAAAGACTTGGCGACGACGGTTTGGCCAAATTTAAAGAGGGTTTGACATGACTGATATTATTGAAGTAGGATTTGTGATGCAAGAAGTGATGCGAGGCACCAGTATCATAGAGGGTAGCGGTTTCATTTATTTAGGATGCTTCTGCTATGACTATCACTCCCAAATTCGATTCACTACCTGTGTCATTATCCATTGCTAATGCCGTTTGCCTTCCTTAAGTTTAACTAATTCCAGACCGATTATGTCATTTTGATGCCAGCTCCGGAGGAAGACAACGGTAGAGCCAATTTTTATCGCGATTCTTAGTTCAGTGAGTCAGTCCGTAACCGGTGCGGTGTATCTAAATAGGTTTAGCGAACTGCGAATTAGCTCTTTTTTTTTTTAAACCATTCTTGTGTATGCATCCTGAAGCTATGACACGTATGAATACGGAAGGTGTTTTTCTCACAGAATGACTCATTTTGACGTTTTTGGAACACTCATACTCAGATTTCATTTGCAGATACCACTACGAGGATAACGTCTTGCGACATGTAACCTCTTCCGTGAATACCCACCACAGGAAAAAGCGGGAAAACCTCGTGGTTGTCTGAGTATGCTTTCATCAAGCTATGAGAAAAACACCACCGCGAGTGAATGTGGTTAACGGGTCGTACTGGATTCGAACCAGTTTTCTCCTGTCACAAGTGGGGCGTGTGTCCAAGCTGCCCAGGGTCTACTTGGGAAAACGGCAAGGACGGTATACCACTGCACCATCCGACCCGTAGGCACACACTACGTCGCATTTAAGACGTAGACTGCCTTTTTGAAAATCAGTGCATCGAATTAAGTCTAATTGGGTAGTTATTGAGATTAGTCTACTAAAAGCTTCTCCTCACACAAAATATGAGCAATATGCTCATTACTCTTCTTCAGGTGCCACCAAAGGTATATCGGAACGCCAAGGTAAAAAGCTCTTCAACGAAGAAAAAAATTTAGTCCATACAGTACCGAACAGGCGTAAAGGAAAGTTTCTCGAAAAGGACAATAGTCAGAGTGACTCGGATGATGGAAGTTCAACCCATAATGAATGTCACGGACTAAGGAATTCGGCTTGAGCACGAAAGCTATGCCACAAATAATAATTATATTTTCTATGGTTATTCCTGGAGGGACAGTTCTATACTTTATAGTTCTTATCGGCTACTTAGATCACTCCCTTTACCCTGGGTAAATTTGGGAATTATTATCCAGCCTCTTTTATATGTATATCCCTGACCAGAATCCTAACCTTCGGGAGTTGTAGTTTAGCGCGTTCGCTAGGTAGGATGGGCACAGACACTAGCCCAGCCACAACACACCGGGCCCAGCCCGTTACAATGAAATCCTTATCCAAGGTATTCCTTGAGAAACCATTAATCGGTCAAAAACCTCTGGAATTAACCGCATCCACCGAGTCCCAGACCTACCAGAAAAACTAGATGACAGAACGAATCCAACGTTTGATGCTTGGAAGATCTTGCTCCAAGAAAATATAAACTCGTACGTTTGCTATCAAACGAACCCAACAGCACGAAAAACGCACGTGTTTTGTTTAAACTAAAGGCGCGGCCCAGTCGCATCTGACACAGCGAATCAAGTCGGTCCATTCCCAACAGTTCCAGACGATCAAGAGATGCTTACTTGATTATCTGGTTTTTTTCGCGATCCTAACGAGAAAGAGACAGCTCGAGTGGCTTGAAAAAAATGCTGAATGCCAAGCTCAGAAACGTTCAATCGTTTTTACAGTCGTTTCTCGGAGCTTTATAGTTAAGCACGTATTCCCCCAGAGGATACTCTCTCAGACCTGCTCCGCAAACTCAGCTTCACCGAATTGCAATATCTTTTATAGCTACAGGACCCAAATTGTCGATGGCGCTACAAAGGTTCCTATACTTTGACAACGAGTCACGGCTGAACCTAGAAAACATTGGCCAATCAAACTCGATGGATAACTCCAAATCAATCATCTACTGTGAAATTTGCTCATCCTAGATCGAGCTCCTCGCCTAGTCATCTTGCTCGTGGGAACCTCGGCAATACTTCTACTTCTCATACCTCAACTCTTTCCAAAAATACTCGTTGCCTCTCAGCGAACACTGACATGAAAGTGGTTAAATGTTATACATGTGACTGTCAGAAAATGGGTCATTATAGCTCCGACTGCTTGCAATCCTACCACAGCCAGTCCCTTTCACTTGGCCATATTCAAGAAATAGATGAATACATAACCACGTCAGATTCGGAAAACGACAAGCCCTAGAGAATGTCTCTCCTCTAGGGCATTTGGTCGGGTTGTTCTAAATCAACTATGATCGACTGATGGGAAATTCGGGTATATTTCGCGTTCTTTCTAGATTAGTTTGCAGTGGAATATCGGATTTATTTCTGACATTCCCTGACTCTGGAGCACATGGCTTTTGCTTCATTGACCGAAAAGTGGCAAAAAATGTTTGTGAACGCTTATAAATTCAGCCACGTCTTTACCAAAACTCATCACCCTAAAAGGATAGAGGAGCCATAATGCACTCTGGAAATCATTACACTCACGTGTATTTCTTTGTATTCCCTTGCCTCACACCCTGGCTTAATTTACGCACCCATGTTTAAGTTAGGAATCATAATTTCGCCCTAGCATCACTAATTTATTTTTGAATCATACACTATTATTGAAAAAACGCGAATTTATATACAGCCGAGTCAAAGATTATCATCATATCTTGATTTCTCTCAGTTTACATCTGCATGGTTTACTTCCCCAAAGTATCGTGTTTCTCATCTCTCATCTATTTCCGCAAACGTTATCCAGAACTTCAACTCGTTTTTTTATTGATGGAGGCGGCAATTACGTATTTTTCTAAGTGCGCTTGTATTCTTGATGGAAGTAATGAAAGATTCGACGGACAAGGTAAGAGATTGAGGGGGTGTAAGAAGCATACTAAGGAGACTATAAAAATGCGCAATCTTCCCGAGTTGGATCAATGGACCAGCTCTATATACCAAATCGGACTAAACAGAGAGCACCCTGCTGCGCTCGGCCTCAACTCTCCCAGGTTGCCTCGGAGACAGACCTACGCGATCATTGGGTTCGTCAATAGGAGGAGAAACAACCAATATTGTCATCCCGTTGATGGGATGCTGTTGTCTGCCCCCCCCCCCAACAAAATGGTTCTTAGTCTTCATAAAAACCTCCGCAAGGCCGAAAGCTCTACTTTAGTCCAGTTTCGAAGAGGCCGTAATGGCTCAAAAAGATATTTTTAAAGCGAGCGATAGTAATGGGAATTGAGGACGATATCTGTCCATGCTGTCTTGGGAGGGAATACGCACGATACGTCCTGCTCGACTGTTCAACGGAGGATCACCAACGCAGGGCCTTATTTGAATATCTAGAGGAGGACTTACCACCTAACGTCTCTACACTGCGGCTTCTCTCTGACCCTTGCCTTGTTCCACGTACAGCCTGATGGATAATTGGCCTCCAGAGACTCGCGCAGTTTCGCAAAGCAAACCTTCTCTTGGCGGAAGATGGAGCGTGAGGATAATCTTTTGCTGCCGACCTGTTGACGTTGAAGTTGGGACATGTTTAACTTTCTCTGTTCATTCATGTATAATTTTCACACTCTTGATATCCTTTTCTTTGGGCCTTTAACTTTAAGAGCCAGGTTTTCCTTTCTGTAACAGATTTTCCTGAGACGACGCACTGATGCTCTACATAGCTCCATTTAGCTGTTTAGTGTATGAATCTAATAATAATAACATATACGTAATCAAAACTTGGAATCTTGCTGTGAGTTTTTACTATCTTGTTCTGATTTCTCTTTCAATTTTACTGAGATTCTTTTAGAACCAAACACAGTCGCTTGATTTACATTATACCTTTGACCTTGACCAAATACCTGACTTTTTCACAAGATCTCTGGAGAGATATAGCAATGGTGATTTCGATTTGAGTCACCTCAATCAAGCAATTGGCGAGCATGTCGGCTTTATTGGAGAAGTAGGAGGCCACCGTTTCCGACAAGTAAACATTGAAAAGATGTTAATTCCTTCATATGTCTTTCACTGCTGTCAGGACACTCTTTGGAATGAGAACTCCGACTGCATAAGCCTTCGCGATCGGTGCCAAATGAAAAGATTCCCCTGCAGCAGTAGATTAGGGTTGAGGGCAGATCTTAACGCTCGTCGATTAGTTGTGATTCTACGCTATGCGTACCACATTGCTTACGTTGATAATCAACTGTCCGAAAAATCTCTTCAGTTTATTAGAGATAGATGTTAAGCAAATACAGCTAGTTAAATTTATCAACTACCCAAAGATTCTTAACTCAAAGACGAAGGTCCAGTTACCAAGTAACAAGTTTACTATCAGTGGCAGTGTGCTAATTCATGTGCTCGGAAACGCGATCCCGACTAATTTATTTCTGCAAACAAACTTCTCGCCGAGAAGGGAAATAAATTCAGATGTGAGGAACTCAAATCCGGAAATGATCGTGGTTTTGCTTTATACATCTGTGAAACCACGTTTGCACTCAGAAAAATAGCCAAAAATTGGCTATAGATGCCCTGTATGGCACAAACGGTACGGTTAGGGATACTTGATTTTCAAAGTCTGGGTAAGTTTTATCTAAAAATCATCTAGGTATGAGCTTGTCTGTAGTTCTTGTGGAGCTGGATGGAACCGGAGTGCCTTTATGTTACCTCTTTATAGGTGTTGAAAACCCTGATGATATCTCAAAGTGCATATCTTGGTGCAAAAACTTGGACTCTCAAGAGGTTTCTCAAACCACTCAAGGATGCTGGATTTTCTCCGACTTTTTTCGGTTGCGACAAAGATCAATCCGAAATTAAAGCAATTCAGTTAGTTTGGCCGAGTGTAACAGTGCAGCTTTGGTTCTGGCACGCAAATAGAGCGACCAAAAAGAAGCTCAGCGATGCCACAATGACGAGGAGCCAGAAACATTACAATCCATCGAGGCTAAAGCTCTTGTACCTTCGCTTGAAATTTGCTGGGGGTCAGATCCTATAAATCGACCAAATGATGATCACAGATATGGTCGATGTGATTGTGCACCCCGGACAGACGGAATTTCTGAACAGGGCAACCTTGGAATCACTAATGACCACAAGAGGGATATTCTAAGGATGTTTAGCCGTCATTTTAATATGCACTCTTTGATACCTGATCAAATTGGGTCCCACCGCTCTGCTGAGCAGACCCATCCTGACTGTATTAACGAGTTGTATACTTGGTGCCATGCTCAGAATTACTTTCGTTTATGGGCTTACCTTTTCATTTATTGGTATGCTTCAGAACCATGGAAACTTTGGGCGCACTCGGAAAACCTTCATAGGATGCCAGTCCTTAAAACAATAATGATAATTGAGTCTCACTGGCGGATCGTCAAGCATAACTTTCTTCATAAATACAACTGTCTCAGGATTGATTTGGTCTGTTGGGCTCTTCTTTCACGTCTGGTGCCACAAATGCTGGAACGGATGTTTGCTAGTCTCAACAACCATTACCGGCAGGCCAAGGCTGCTTAGAGGAAAGAGTTTAAGAAGCAATGGATAAGTTTGCAGGAGTACCACCCTGATCCAATCAAGTGGACGTGTGCATGCGATCCATTTCTACTGAATCGGTTTCTTCTCTGTAAACATATCCTATTTTGCTTTGAGGACCTTTCAAATCCCGTACTATTTTTCTTGGGGGTTCGTTGTAAAATACGTTAGCCATTCTGGGTTGAAAGTAGGTTATTCTTGGCCCAGAATATAGCATACAAGACAGTAATATACTTGCTGAAAATAGTGATCAAATATTCGACGATGATCTTAATTTTATTAGTGACTCTGGGTCTGATGGCGACTCTGTAGAAGCCAATATTGGTGAATCCGAAGACGAAAGTGAAGAAGCGCCGGTCCAAAGTGATGATGAGATCCAAGAAATCGATGCCGAAGACGGTGTATCAATCAAACTAGCTATTTCAAGTTTTCTAGAAGAGCAGAAAAAGATTGGTAACGTCAAGTTCCACAGGGCAGATCTTAAAAGTAGACTAAGCCTTTCAAATGGCCGAATTCTTCTAGAACAAATTGGACAGCCGAAGAGAAATCGAACAATGCTGCTGGAGACATGGGCTCGGTACAGGCATCTTACTACAAGGTTTTACAGTTGAACCTGTCTAAGTGCAAACTCCCAGTGGACAAAGTATTTTGCACTTACGGTCTTCTAAAAAGAGACTTTACCTTCATAGCTGATCAGTGCTGCTTTCTAGTAACCAATACAGCTTTAGACCATTGATTTGTCTCTATATTTTAATATATTAAGTTGCATGCAACTAGATAAATGAATAATCAGAAAATAATTTACTCTAATGAAAAAAACTATACTGGGGCTAGAGATTCATGAACAGATTTAATGACTTAATATCGATAAAAATCCAAGTTTGAAGCAATATGCTACCGTAGTAAATGGAACTTGCAAATAGCTTCTCATTCATGAGACCACCATGAGAATATTTCGTCATTTTTTTTTTGAAATATGCTGTGAGGTAGGTTTTAAGTTAATTGAATTTGAGCTGGAGTAATTGATATTCGGTTCCTCTCCTACTGCGATATCGCTTGTAGTCGGGGAAAGAACTTGTTACGTTTCATCAATCGTGCATAACGTATTCATAATCTGTACATAAAATGTTCATCAAGTTCTTCTACACTTCACAAAATCTTCCTGCGCTAAGTCGTAAGGGTCTTAGCATGTTCGTCCGACCACCAATGCTGTTGTCGGCGACAGGCTCTTGGAGAGTTTTGATGGTGAGGGGCATGGAAACTAAACACCTGATAGTCAATTGAGAAACGCTTCAACAATAAGGATGGCAAGGTGAAATGAGATGCGCATCAAATAAAGTATACTTGCATAACTAAGCCGTTAAAATCTCACCAGAACAAGAAATCTCTGAATGTGTATGAAGAGCATGTAAACATAAGTTTGTACCTACAACAAACAAAAGTTAACTTCTAAAACGTAATTCGTTAGGTATTTGTGGTTCTCACGTGTGGGGACGCGCCTAATCATTAATATTTTGTTAGTTGGATTACATGTACTGACCCCCCGGCATCTTCCTACACACTCTCTTTTGCAGTAATGAAGGATACTCTATCTATGCTTTATATTCATACTCTTGGAACGACTTATTCACCATCATGACTTTGCGATCCGCCACAGGGAACGCTGCTGTACCCTCCAACTTCGCATCAAACCGTTCCCGACTCGCAGAGGCTGTGAGTATTATCACTCACGGAGGCTTGTCTCACGAATCCGATTCGAACCCGTCGTCAGCATATACAAGTACACCGGAAGAAATAACCACTGCACTAGGTCTTTACTCCTCCCAATTCCTGGCTGGCCAGCCCCGTTCACTCTGTGGCATAGCTCTTCGATCTTTTGCTCTTGGAACTATCTTCTCGCTGTCTTTAGCCCTTACTATCGGCCTACTCTACCAAAACAATCCCATCTGGAGAGTACCCTTTTTCCTCTCAACCCTTAGCTTTTTTCACTTCCTGGAATTTTGGACTACAGCTCGAGCCAATGCAAACGCCGCAAAGATATCTTCTTTTCTTCTCACGAGTAATGGTGCTGCGTACAACATAGCTCACTCTTGTGCTCTACTTGAAATGATTGTTACTCACTTTTATTTTGCACATACACTTCTAATCCCCTGGGCCCAGAACCTGAGGGTTTGCCTGGGACTTTTATTTATTATAATAGGGCAGAGCACTAGAACTGCCGCAATGCTTACTGCTGGCCCCTCATTCTCCCACCTTGTTGTAAATCATAAACATGACTCTCATATTCTAATTAAACATGGAATCTACAGATTTTTGCGACATCCGAGTTACCTTGGGTTCTTTTGGTGGGGAATTGGCACGCAGCTGATATGCGGGAATACAATTTCATTGATTGGTTATGGCGTAGTCCTTTACTGGTTCTTCAAGACCAGGATTGCTGGAGAAGAGAAACTTTTGGTGAAGTTCTTCGGCCAAGAGTACGTTGATTATTCCAAACGTACTATAGTTGGAATCCCAGGCTTAGGATAAATGGATAACGATCAGTTCGGATCGTGTAAAGGCAAAAATGCTGTTGGGCCACTTGGGAGATGGTCCATGGAATTTTTTTGATATTGTGGTTCCAAATAGGCAAACTAACCACGCTTTAGAGCTGGTACATCTAATTTTGCCATTGCATATACTAAGATCGTGGACCAGTGAAAACGCCAACAAATTTGAGATGGTAAGAGCCCCATAACACATACGATGGCCTCAAAAAAACTAATCATCTATCTACGTCATAGTCCCTAAAACGATAAAGTCAACAGTTCATGTCAATACATGCCCTATAGACGAGTTTTGCTTCCATCAATATCAGAAAGACATGAAAGTTTATACTCATAACTTTGATTTTGATGGTAACGTTAACAACGCATTCCTCCGCTTGTTCTCTGATCTAGATTGTAATTTCGATTATGTTAAGCAAGGAATTGAAACTAAAGATCTTAGATAGCAAAGTTCATCGGTCAGAATATCCACAAAAGAACAGTGTTGGTGCTCTTCTTTCACCTCAACGTTTTTGGGGCTACAATTTAGCCGTCATCTTTCTGTATGGGCGATTTAAATGGCTCGAATGATTTTTGACGCTTTCAAAAATATATACGTGTATCTACGGATGAAAAAATGTTGTTTTCTAAAATGTACGTGGGCCATTGCATTGTACCGCTCGAGTCCTGATGAACTTCATCGTATTGACAAGACTCTTCAAGTGATTATGGAGGAAAGACCAAGAACTGCACCATGAACTCAGGTCGACAAGTTATGAAGATCATCCGTCAATACGCGAGACTATCTCGAGAGAAGAGTACGGTACGTACGTCTACTGGGAAGATTCAAATCCAGAGAGGAATACGACACGCAAGCCAACCAATGCCCGTACACTCTGCCCATTCGGCCTATGGCCTGTCTTGTGAGTGAATCTTCGGATATGCAGGCGTGGAATCACACTCAGGCATAGAGAAATATGAAATATGCATCGTGGCAATCCTTCGTAAACCGGCTCAATCAGCGAGTTCTTGAGGTAGGGTCCGAAGTGTGGAAGTAAATTGAAGAAAGTGCCCTCGAGAGAGTAGGTTTGCTTGGAGCGTGAGTATAATGGGCACCAACTTGAGCTTTGTTATTTTACGTCTAAGCTAGTATTGGCCATTCAGCGGCTTAAGGTGGGGCGCCTGTGAAACGCAAACTGCATGGGGAGTGGATGAATCTGCATGGATAGCAATAGCGTTGCTATAGTAACGATTACCCGAATAATTTTAAACATCCTTAACCTAAAACCATGGTTCCGTCGCGCATGGTTCTATGATACAAAAAATATTCCTGGTGGACCAGCTCATTTACCTACTTTGTGTTGAGTAAAGAAGGTTCGAAGACTACGTGGGTCATCTCTGTGGAGAACATATTTTTTTCACGAGGTTGAGTGCTAGAAAATTGGCAAAATAACGATATAAGGATGTGAACTAAATGTTCATGTTCGCGTGTTGACCCATTCATATATTCATATCCTAAATGTGGCAGCTTTTTGTCCAAAAGATCCGTACTTTGATTGCCAAGCAAAAAAATAAAGTAATACAGCTAGTGGCTGCCCAATGAGTGTGAACGATACCCAAAATATGCAATTTCCAATTGTTCTTCCGCTGGGACTATTCATTTTATCAAGAGGTGCTGTTATTGCAATGAGAGGTAGCTGAGAAGCCATTGCAAGAAAGGCCACACCTGCTTTGATTAGCAATTTAAAATATTTCATAGATTAATGGAGCCTCACCAATTACATTGTGCGTAGGAATTCCGACCAGTAACTCATGCAGAAAAGCTGAAAACAAGAAGACTGTTAAACTAGCTTGCCAAGGGGACCAACCCCTACCGACTAGAGGTGAGTATATGTGTCGCTTCATAAAGTTATATACAGGTTTATTCCAAGTCCGCCAGTAGATACCGACAGAGGGACTGTTCCACCAATCTGTATAGAATTCTCGGTCGCCAAATCTCGTTACCTCTGCTAATGCATTAAGAAATGATTGAAAAAACGCAAAAAAGCCAGCCAGCCAAATTATAAGACTTATCGTTGAAAATTTCATAAGACGTTCTAATATTGATGGGAAATCCAAATTTGCAAGTTTATCAAGAGAATTTTTCAAAACTGGAGCGGCATATTGAGCAGAAGCGATCCACATAAAAGCATTTAAACCAGCTGCCTCGACTAATCGTTTTGCTACAAAAGTCCATCTGATTTCTGGTGTCCGAGGATAAACAGGTTGGTATACCAAGGTAGGCGCCCACCAGAAGTAGCAAAGGTTCTGTAATGTTATATTTGAAGGATATGGACAGCTTTCATAAATCTTTGGCAGAGTATCCTCATCTCGTTTCGACGGATGCAAATATAAATGGCGTAGGTCTCTATTTGTGAAACCATACGAAGCGGTCTTAAGCCACACTATTATAGTGTGGAGCTCGCATATAATACCGATGAGAGGATTGTGAATATAATAATACACCACTGATGATGTGATTATGAGACAGAAAGATGCATTTATACCGTGGATCCAGGCGATTAGTGTCCAAGTTCGTTGAAATCTACGTTTTTCGTTTTCAGATGGGACATAACTTCCTCCTGGCGTTGCAGTACCTTCTCTCTTCTTTCCCAAGTGTAATGAATATCTTGCCTGTTGTGCGGCGATCAGTTCAACTACGTACGCAAGGAATAGATGGCACGGTATGATGAATAGTAACGCAATGCCTAGGAGTATATCTTTTGACTGATAATGATGACATTGGAAGCATATCAAGACGCCATACTTTCGAATTTTTCTAGTCAGTCAATGATTGATATTTCCTAGAAGATATTCTAACCTTTGTGAAATTTTCGATCATTAACCGTAAGTTTCCGACAACTATTCAAATTGATTAGTTTCTCTATTAACATTATGTCGAAGACATACTTAGTACAATTACCATTAGGTTCCTGAATCCCAAAAAGCTTGGTGCCGCCTGGGACTCATGACTAAGAAATGACGCTCTAGGAGCAGAATGTGCAGCTGAAAAATGTCTATATTTCTTTGCCGCTCGAGCCTGGGTCAGAGGGAAGAGCTTCGCAGTAGTAGTTTGCGTGTGTTTGGCAGGAGGTAGCGGGAGAGATACGGCACACCTCTGGTGAAGAGAAGGATCCTTGGAACTGTTCAGACTAATGCCTGTAGCAGCTGTAACAGTGTCGGTTGAAGCCATTAGATAATGCTATCGGGGAAAATAGTGAGCTGTAGTAGATATCAGATGATAATAGAAGCCAAGGCAACTATGCTAGAAAACCAAGACCACTAATAGTATTAGCTCAGCCTCCTTTGGTGGGTTAGTTTCAGGGAGGACTGAGCCAACGGAGTAGGTATCTACCCAAGCAAGTAACTCGGGGTTCAGTGAACAGCTCAGGAAAGATGCTGTTTACTCGTGGGGCACAAGGACCCAGAACATTTTGGCGAGGTGGACAGGAGGGAGGCTGCCTTTGTACTCGAATGCGGTACTCCATGATTCGGTCATTTGAGGTACGATATTATTCATAATACGAAGTGAAAGTAGCCCCGAATGAACATTGGCTTTCGAGGCGTGATCCCATAGCTCCTCCGATCCTCGTCGATCATATGTAAAACATCATCCCTGACAATTTCGTTATAGGTAAGCTAGGGAATACAAAAATCCGTCTCTGCTTTAATTCTATAATCATGTGATTAATATTTTTATTTCCGAACGAAGGTTGCTTCAGCAACACGACATGTGTCACATTCCAACCAGACACCATTTTCGTTGTTCTAGGAAACCACCAAAAAAATCTAAGCTGACTATTTGGCATCCGATATCTATTTTGCGGTGTCGCTGATTAGGATGACGCGCTAGTAGTATGGCTATGGAACAACGCGATTATGGCGGAGGGCGGGAAGGAGTATATGAAGGTATCTTTATCAGAGGCAGAGGGAAGCGTAAGTTTAATGTATATCTCTTGCCAATTAAATGAAAGCTCACTTCCTTACCCCATGAGCAGCTGTACCGTAATCAATGGAATTGTTTGATGACTGTCGTCTCTTTCACTCATTGATGCCGAACAACATCTCATTTCTCCCGTAATATCTATTCCAGAGCGTGGTATGAACAAGACATTATTGATCATGAATTAGGGCCTGTTACTGACTACACATCGACTATTGTTCATTGGATGAGACATCGACAGCCAAGATACAAAGGAGGCTACTATGGAGAAATTGAGAGACCTAGCCCAAGCTATATTATTGATGCACGAGACAACCCAGGATTGATAAAGACCTTCTGCTGACTTAAGTAGATGCTTCCACCGCTGTCAAGAATCGGTAATCCTGCAGATACTGTTCCATCGCGCCATCTCCACACATCCTTGAATAAGAATAAGCATCCAGTAAACGTGGTTGCTTGGACTCCAGAAGGACGTCGACTACTTACTGGCTCGAGTAGTGGGGAGTTTACATTATGGAACGGCACTGGATTCAATTTTGAAACTATCATGCAAGCACATGACGTAGCCATCAGGGCACTTTCATATTCTCAC
Organism: Podosphaera aphanis; assembly: GCA_022627015.2. Taxonomy (NCBI): domain Eukaryota; kingdom Fungi; phylum Ascomycota; class Leotiomycetes; order Helotiales; family Erysiphaceae; genus Podosphaera; species Podosphaera aphanis. Next base: position 21,043 of record JAKRRZ010000029.1, read on the forward strand.
AGCGATGACTGGCTATTATCAGCTGATCATGATGGTATAATCAAGTACTGGCAACCCAATTTTAACAACGTTAAAGTTATCCAGGGACATGGTGATGCTATCAGGGATCTTGCATTTAGCCCCAACGATGGAAAATTTGTTACAGCATCAGACGATTCCACGTTGAAAATTTTTGACTTTGCAGGTGGTGTCGAAGAATCTATATTAAGTGGTCATGGATGGGACGCGAAAAGCGTTGACTGGCATCCTACTAAGGGACTCCTTGTGTCGGGATCGAAAGATCACTTAGTCAAGTTGTGGGATCCAAGGACGGGCCGCTGTCTTACGACCCTTCATGGACATAAAAATACTATAACGAAAACCGTCTTTGAGCCCGTCAAAGGCCTATGTTTGGCAACCTCTGCTCGTGACCAAACTGCCCGAATTTTTGATTTACGAATGATGCGCGATATACTCCTTCTCAAGGGACACGAAAAAGAAATATCGACTTTAGCATGGCACCCAATTCACTCCTCGTTACTCTCAACTGGTGGAGGCGATGGAACAATCTTTCATTATCTTCTTGATGAACCCAACAATCCCCCAGGAATTCTCTCTAGCCTTGCTCCTTACGATACTCCTGATCCATCGACTGCGCCAGTTCAGACCATCTATCCGGCCCATAAAATAAATCATGCCCATGAATTTCCTGTCTGGTCATTGGACTGGCATCCCTTAGGTCATCTTTTAGCATCAGGATCTAATGATCGCTCTACAAAGTTTTGGACACGAGCCCGACCCGGCGACTCAGATATTCCCAATGATAGGTATCATATCGGTGAGGCAGCAGCCGAAGCGCAGGGTACTTATGATCGCCGTGGTGGTCGTCGTCAACGTCAAGAAGAGGAAGAGCAAGAGTTAGAGGATGAGATCGATGGCCTCGTGGACCAAAAAATGCCCCCAAAAGTCCCTGGCTTTCCCGGAATTCCGGGTCTACCTTTGCCTCAAAATGGAGTGCCACAGATTCCCGGAATGCGAATCGAGAATACAGCTCCAACAACAGCAAATACAAGAAGTACTGGCGCGCCTCCCTCGATGACCGTTTTGAATCCTGGTGATCCGGCAGATTTTGCAAAGTTAGCCGAGATGATGCAAAAAGCAGGGTTACCTCCGCCTCCTCCCATCGGCATTGGCATTGGTCGCCAAATACCTCCTCCTCTAGGCATGCTTCCACCTGGAATAGTACCTCCCCCTGGATATGGAGCTGGATTCCCTCATCCTTCTCTCGGGATTGGTGCATCTTCCTTTGGTATCCCTGGAATGGGCACAACAAATATATTAGATACTCAATCAGGAGATACAGGTGGTGTTGAGGGCGCTGGTGGTGCTGGTGGGGGTGTGAGAAGAAAAGGTCCATTGCCGAGCCAAGAAGAAAGCTTGCAAATGGAACAGAGAAAAGGTAAATATACTCGTGCTAGGTAATTAGTATGTGTGAAATAACTGTAATATGTAACATGTAATTCTACGATATTAAAAGCTATAACGTAGTCACAGTCCACCTTAAAACCAATGCGTGGCCCACCAATGCGACTAACAGCGCGTTTTATGGTTAAAATGTAACATTCCACAGGTTCATGTAGTCATATGAAAGTCTCCATCGACGAAGCTCAAATACGCTACGATATCCGAGACTCACTATAATCAAATCTACTAGTAGCGGGCACCAAATCAAGCTCTAGAGACAACAACAAAGTCGGCATTGCGACACTCCAAGAGATTCAAATATAATAAGGTACAAGAATTAGAATCCCAATTCTTATGAACCTGTTATTATGTCTCAAGACGACGGAATTCGATTTTTTGATCACATGCATACAATTGATTTGAGAAAGGGGCTGTCGCAACGTTGCAACCTCTACGATAAATAAGGTCGCTGTCGGGTCGGATGGTGCAGTGGTACACCGTCCTGGTCGTTATCCCAAGTAGACTCTGAGCAGCTTGGACACACGCCCCACTCGAGACAGGAGAAGGCTGGTTCGAATCCAGTACGACCCGTTAACCACACTCACTCGCGGTGGTGTTTTTCTCATAGCTTGATGTAAGCATATTCAGATAACTACGGGGTTGTCCCGCTTTTCCTTGTGGTGGGTATTCACGGAAGAGGTTACATGTCACAAAATGTTATCCTCGTAGTGATGGTATCTGTAAATGAAATCTGAGTATGAGTGTTCCAAAACGTCAATATAAGTCATTCTATGAGAAACACACTTTCCGTAATCATTCGTGTCATAGCTTCAGACTGCGTGCACGAGATTGATATTTAAAAAAAGAGGTCGCTGTCATGAAATCATGCTAAAGAATGAGGATAAGTCTGAAATTCTTTTGTCCTAGGAATTGTAAAGTTAAATGTATACCCATCTATGTGTAAGATGTTAAATTGTATTAACAGCGAGAGTCATTCAAAATCCACTTCATACCAGTAGATGCTCATTATTCACTATCGCTTTACTCATTCACTTTCTAGAGCTAAGGATGATATTTGAGCCGTCGCACATTCAAAGGTCAGATCGAAGCTGGAATCTGAGCTGAAGGTGGTCAGATTTGTAATTATAAAAAGGCTCTCTAAGGATCCCACAGTCACACAAGCATTCGAAAGCGCTGATGTAATGCCTTGATAGATGTTCAGAGTATAAAACTTTGGGCGAGTTGCCGCGGAGAAATTTAGTGCCCACGCACGTCCCATATGGAATACTTTTGGCTCTCACCAAATCGCCAACGCTCATTCTGTGTGTTGACAGATTCCGCTGCTCTACCGTGTCAAACTCCGGGCGCTTGTCCGACCCAACACGATGTCCAAGGTCACATTAGCTATAGTTGCAGCGGTGAGCGCAGTCACAAGCGCGGGCGTCACTGCGGCGATGTTTGCGACGCGTTCCGAGAAGTTGACGACAGACACACCCCCACCCATACCACCTCCAGGCCCATCTTCAACATCAGACCCACCACAATCCTCTGCACCACCAGCGTCATCCATCCGTCCCGCGGCCCACGGACCCGTTGACCCAGCCGGCTTATTCGAGTATGGATTTCCTGGTCCCGTGGCCGATGTGGCCACGCGCCGCTCGCTTGTCTCTGCCTACGATCGCCGTCTGCGCAATCCCCATTGGGTGGTTGAGCACATCACGCCCGACTCGCTGAAGGTTTCCGCGGGCGACCGACAACGCAGTGTCTTCTTGGAAGACCTCGAGGTGCCCGAACAGTTTCGGGGCAAGTTGAAGGACTATGCTCGTTCGGGCTACGACCGTGGTCATCAGGTTCCGGCTGCCGACGCTAAATGGTCCCAGGAGGCTATGAATGAGACCTTCTACCTCAGCAACATGTGTCCCCAGGTGGGCGAGGGCTTTAACCGAGATTACTGGTCACACTTTGAAGACTTTTGCCGTCGCCTGACCCAACGCTATCCCTCGGTCCGCATCGTCACCGGTCCCTTGTACTTGCCGAAGAAAGACCCGACGGATGGAAAGTGGCGCGTTAGCTACGAGATGATTGGCACACCACCTAATATCGCCGTCCCCACCCATTTCTACAAAGTCATTTTTGCCGAAGATGGTACGACCTCAGGGCCTGTTGCTCTCGGTGCCTTTGTGCTCCCCAACGCTCGAATCCCAAATTCAAAACCAATCGTAGATTTTGAGGTTCCACTCGAAGCTGTCGAGAGAGCGAGTGGCTTAGAGTTTGCGAATAAACTGCCGCTACAAAGGAGAAAGCGACTCTGTGCCGAAACGACATGCGGCCTCATCATCAAAGAATATGCGAATCGACAAAAAGCTTTTGCTAAGGACTCTAAGGCATCGTGAGGAAAAAAAGGAGATTGATTCAATCTACGAGTTTCAAATAAGATGGCCGAGGGGTGAGGTCTGTAGAGAGATACATGTAACGCAGCAAATATGTCCTAGTGCGCGGGATTTCCTTTGAAACGCAGGCGTGTACGAATCTTGATCTTATCGTTCATGCTACTTACTTAACCTTGGCCATAATATACATGTATGTTATCAAGTGAAAATTGGGCTATTTTCCAGGCTCCTTCAAATAAAATTAAGGCACCCAGTGAAGAATTTGCCGTGCACTTGATCCAAGTTTAAATACAAAGCCTGACTTGGTAATGCCGTGCGTCTCCTTCGAGCTTGTCATTTTCACTTCGCACTATCCAAGTTAACTATTTTCATCATTCATTTCTGCCGTTGGATACCTGTATTTAACTGTTACTTGCATCGAAAGAAACTTGGGAACTGAGCCAGCACACGCCGTACACGCTTCTAAGCCCTGCTGGATCTACAAATTGGCTTGTCTCTTGATATCCTTCACTTATCCACGCACGCCATGTATGGTCTACGGCGCATGGCAAGGTCACCCGTAGACAACCCATCTGACAGTTGACTAATGTGCCTCCCGTTACGATGTGCGCAAGATCTCCACAACGCGTTCTGATAATGTAGCATGCAACACATCATAGCTCTGGCGAGTAGCCCACCAATTTGCCCATCGTCAATAGTGCGCGGCAGCAAGAGAGGGTTTGCATGCAAATGTACTGCGGTAGGGTCGGCGCTCCCCGTCGCGGTGGCATTTTCCCTGCTGGATGACGTTGTGCCGAAAGAGCGGCAGCGCTGGCAAGACCTTGGATTTGGTGCAGCACAGTCTATAGAAATGGACGATTGTAGGCTTAGGTTGCCTGGCTTAGGTGGTGGTGGCGAAAACATGTCAAAAGGACTGGCAATCTATGCTTACGGATAAATTGTGTGACGGTACGATTGGTTGGAAGATTTTGCTCATTGGAAAATCGGTACTACGTATACTTCTCAGATGTGTGATTTCAGGCTTGTGAGACTGGACAGTTGTCGCTGTGATATCGGGGCACAGGTAGACGTAACACGATAGTTTAGCGCGGAGAAAGGTTGAGTATATGATATTCGGAATACTCTGCGCCTGATACGTGGACCTAAATCGTCGAACCTTGCTCTCCTTCATATTACAGTAACTGACTGCGAGCGAAGAGTATCAGAAGTTGTCATCTTTCCCTCGATTCGTCTGTGAGGAGTACTTGGGTGGTGAAGAGTAAGGCATTCACGGAAGCTCATGGGAAAAGAACTAAGTACATGTTTTAGAATTTAATTTAGTTCTTATTTTTCCATGAAATTTTGAAGATAAACGTTTGTATGACAACATCTAGAATGTTAAAATTGAATTCCAAAGTGACAAATAGATGTACATGTAGCGCTAACATAAACGTGATCAGATGACGTAACACGCCAAGCTATTTAACCTTCCAAATTTCACATTGAATAAAATGGCAAATCTAGCGATGGAGGAGACCAGTGAAGAAGAAAACGAAGCCCGGATGTTAAATGGTGAACTATACTATGCATTTCGGCCATTGTTAACTGCAAAGAGAAACAGATGCCACCATGCATGTAATAGGTTTAATCAGATCGGAGAAGCGTCGAGGAGGGAGCTTGTGAAACTTTGGAGAGAGTAAGATGATTAAGTGAAATCTAAATATCTTTTTGTGGCTGATCTATGTAATTCAATAGAATAATCAACGACACCACCCCATTACCAGCGCCTGCAGCAAGTGAAGAGGAAGATGTTTTACTCTTTCGAGACGATGTTATAGTCGATGGTCCGGTTAAGGTTGATTATGGAGTAAACCTCAAGTAAAACCCATTTCTAATCCTTCCTCCAACTTCTTATATTTTATAGGATTGGCAAACAGGTCTATATCAACTTTAACTGCACGTTCCTCGACACTTGTTTGATTACTATTGGTTCAAGGACTCTTATTGGTCCAAATTGTTCATTCTTCGCAGCCACTCATCCTCTCGACCCGTTCCTCAGAAACGGTGTGGATGGGCCTGAACTAGGTGCCCCGATTAATGTCGGAGAAGATTGTTGGTTTGGAGGAAACGTTGTAGTTTGTCCCGGTGTCACTATTGGACGAGGAGTGACGGTTGGTGCCGGGAGCGTGGTCACTAAAAATGTTCCACCTTTTCATGTTGTCGCAGGTAATCCAGCGAGGATTATAAGTAAGATTGAGCCGAAGGAGCCTGATCCAACGATTACTCTTTCTTCTCAAGGTGTAGAATTAGGTACCTCATAGGGTATCATAAGCAGGCTGGACATTCATAAACTGCCGCCGAAAGAGAATGAAGATATAATCAGAGACAGCACATTAATGAGCCCCCATATAAATGGTATCCAAGTTGACATTTTAAAGTAACCTGATTCATAGACTGCCCCAAGGCTTTAGAGAGATTAGCTCAAGTCCCCTGGAAGCAAAATACTGGATAGGGAGTACAGTAAAGGAAATACTAACACTAATCCGACGATGCTACCAGCTAAAACAGCTTCAACTCCAACAATGAGAGCTTGAGCCAAAGCAATTATCCACGCGTATTGCCAAGCCCGGTCACTTTTTCCAACGTGCATCAACACGCCGACCATAGCTACGATGCTATGAGTACCCGCGTACATTATAAGCGTCCAGAAAAGCGTATATCGCCATATATCATGGGTATAATAGAGATAGTATGGAATTCTAGATTTTTCATCGAATGGCCAATAGAGAGAAGGCCATGGTGGGGTTGTATAATCCAGAGGAGCAGTATTCATCAGACGAACCCTGTTTCAGAGTTAGCCAACGGTAAATACATCGTGAGTGAGGCGCGAGAAACATGTGTTGAAGGTACGTACTTTATCGCCATGATCACCTGTAGAATTGGATGCTACTACGTGTATCATGATAATTGTATAGGTGACTTGCTTTGTGGAAGCCGACGGATCCGATATTGCGTATCGTCGCTCGAGACCCCACAAAATTCTCTAATGAAGCTGTTTGCACGACAACGAACCTCAGGATAAACATTGCCATTAACACCAAAAGATCTGAGCTCGGATAATTCGAGTTACGATCTAGATTTCATTTCTAGAGAAATGCAAACTCAAAATCTGCTTAAGTCAGTCCTCGAGGCATATCGTGATGTGACAAACTTACAAGATATCAATGACATCCTCTCAAAGACAGTATTACTCCTCACGACACTCAAAACCCCTCAAAACGTTACGCTGCTCACGTCTCAACTACTTACAGCGCCTGCAATCTGGAGCCATGTCAATGGTGTCGTAACCAGCTTTCGCATGATCAGCATCTTCAATACGGCAGCTACCACAATCAAGAAAAATGAGCTTGGAAGGAAAACTACACTCCCTGATAGACCTATTTCGACGCAGTCTCTTGGAATTGGAAGAGATGATTGGACTAGAGCGGTACTTCAAGGACTCGATGATAAAAGCTTCAGATGGCAGCATGTGCTTGTTATGGCAGGAATCCTTTTGGGCATGGAAAGACAAGAAGGTCCAGGATTATCAAGATCGTCGAGAATTAATCTCCAACGTGCTATGGTAGACAGCACAAATCAGGCCCTACAAGAGACCGCCAGTTCTGGGTTCGTAGCAGCTTGCTCGATCGTTCTAGCTTTAGTTCACGCCTTTCCTGTGCTATCAAAGACCATACAAAGGCGGTTGAAGTATGACGAGCTACTCCCTATTATGATCAGGGCCATGAATTCTTCAGAAGGCTTCCAAAACGGAGTGTTTATGGAAAATATCAACCTAGATCTAAGAGAGGAAAATGGAACCAAAATTCACTGGTCAGATAGGTCTACTTCGTTCTTGAAGTTGCAAAATTTGTGTTCGAGACCTTTAATAGTATCTATGGGGCAACTCTCTCGACTAATAGCTTATGCGATAGAACATTGCAGCTCACCACTGAAGGTAGTCGAGACCAGATGTAACTTGGTCTCGTTTAGTAGCAGTATTTTGGAGCGATGGCGAAAAACTAAGCTCTCAGAAATCGATCCTGCTGAAGAATCTAATCTGCTGACTTCCGCTACTTTACAAGTTACTGCTCCATTACTTTGGCAGCTGTTAAAAACTGCAATGTTTGCAACGATCGTTGTACTACGTGCGATTATTGCGAAGACACTGATTAACCATACTCTCTCATCGGAGCAGTTTGCACCAGCCACTGCATCCCAAGTCCTCTTAATTCTCAAGAACATAAATTTCATTTCATCTCGTCAGGGCTCTAATGTTTTTTCAGCTTACACATTTGTGAAGCTAGGTTCGATCGATATCTTGACCAGTCATCCGTATGCCGCTGTGGCTTTCCTACGCTCTGTTTATCCATCTTCAGCAGGAACCATCCCCTCGCACTCTTTAGAGAGAAACCATGAACTCTTCTATCTGAATATGGTAGAGCACTTTACTTTCTGTCTCGGACCTGCAAACGCCGAATCTTTAATCGTGGAAGCTTGCTTACCATATCTATCGATTAAAGACGCGCAACTTTCCGAGATCTTCGAAGCAGCCCATAGTGCTATGTTGTCCGTTTTTGCGACACCTCAAAATGCAGAGCTGACAGTCAGATACATCCCACTCTACGTCGAGAACCTATTCGCATCTTTTCCACGTAGTTTCAGCCCCAGACAATTTCGCTATGCATTCAAAACGCTTGTACAGATTTGCTCCCCTCCTAACCCGCTCTCTACTTCTCAACCAATGTTGACCGAAATTTTGCTCGAAGCTCTTCACCAACGTGCTCTCAATGCACCGATAATGGCACTTGCTACTGAAGCGTCAGTAAATAAAAATGAAGCTGAATCACTCGGCCAGGAAATTTTATTATCGGAGCAAGCCGTTTTCGTTCTTGCACTACTCGATGCTCTCCCTAACGTAACCCTGAGTCTTTTAAGAACATGGCTCCCCTTCGCCGCTAAACTGCTAAATAGAATTCCAGATAAAGCAATGAGACAGCATTGCCAGGAACGATTCTGGGAAATTCTTGAAAGTGGCGAGATGGACATCGAAAGAAGTGCTATTTGTGTTACTTGGTGGACAACACAGGGTGGACGAGAGAGTGTCCTCTCTGGCGATGAAAATCTAGGCCAGTTCAAGGTAATCCGAGAGAGCAGGCTTTAACCAGAATAAATGATGGTTGGACCCAAATACTTCAAGTTTGATAGTATCGCTCAGGTTTTTTGGGGCGAATTTTTGAAAATTTAGCTCTATTTTTGGCCATGAAGTTATTGCCGTGCGCAACAGGCTCCAAATGTGAGTTGATCTTTAAGAAGTAAGCGCATTCTTTCTATCGTGTAGAACATGACATTTGATTGAGTGGTGGTAGGAAATTATGTTCTAGGTCTATCACTCAGCCTAACAAAAGTCATCGGGCATACTTGCGCAAAAGCTAAACAAGTCTAATATTAGACTACGATCAATCCTTAACTTTCGCAACAGGTCGACAACACAGGAAGACCTTTTGACGCCAGGAGCTTTTTATCTCTTGGATCAACTATATCATATAAGTGTATAATTTACGTCTGCTTACTTGACTGCTTCTCAATTATTGAGGCCTTCTTTCTCTTCGCTACAGGCCACACAAGACGAATCATATGGATTTCCATCGCTGTATGACTGTCTTCTAATTGATCTCCTTATCCGTGCTTATTCTCCTACAGATACAACACCATTTCTTCACTCTATGACCTTTCTGTGATCAACGTCAAGCTCTGAAGGATGTGATTGAGATGAGAGAGGAAAGCACTGAGGGGGGCTCTTGTCGACACTACAGAAGACTCCCGAGCCGCGTGACTATGAAAGCTCATACGACGAAGGGAAACGCATCGGCGACTCAAGTCTATCTTGATCCATCGAAGGGATGCCACGGATTTCTCTCGTCTTTCGTAAAGTGGATTTATCGGCCTCGCCCAGTTTCGCTTCGACTAGTCACATGCGGAAATTTACATTGGATGGAGGATATATGTATGTCACGGTCGACAACTAGTCATCGAATCGTTCCTCGGGCGCGCGCGACCTCAAGGTAAATCTATCTAGTTTTCTCTAATGTCACAATCAAGGTCCGCATTCTTGCGTATTAAAGTCCCTCGCATCGACGCTTCTGCGGATCAATTCCGAGGCTGGAATCTCTTTGGCCTGATGGGTCTCTCGTCCGAACACTATGACTTACGACGAGCGTTGTAGACCATCTTTTTTTACATCCCCCACTCTTTTCTCTCGCCTCCTTTCAGATCATATCTTAAGCTAAATTAGGCGGTCGGATGGCCTTGGATTTGGGTTTGGGAACGACGCCCAGGACGAGTGATATGAGCGAGGGATTTCTAAATTTTGGAATCTTGCCGGGCTAATATCGTACCAGAGACAAGGTCATGCATGAAAAGAGAATGTACGAGATATTAAGAATGTGCCGTCTCCCCATCCTGGCGCCTAGAAATAAGACTACCCACCCACCCATACCAGTCCTGCCGAAGCCGAAGCATCAAGGTTTAATTTGATCTCCTAGTCTCATACAAAGTTCTACCTTCTAAAGCCCCAAACGAGTGGGCCAGATTATTTATGGAACAAAGCCTTTTCCATGATAATTGGTAAGCATGTGACTTAAAAAACATGCCTCGAATGTATACATATACATTTAGCTTCAAAAAATATAGCTTTCATGCAACACATCAAATTAGCCAAACCAGGATTCATGTGTTTAGATTCTGAATGATCTAGGGACCGAGTGTGAAAAGCAGAAGACCTAATACAGACGTGAAGAGGTGGTCTGGATATAGCTGTAGATGCGTGAGATGAAGACGATTTCTATTTCAGATACCAATAAAAAGGAGAGGTGGTAAAGTTAGTAAAATTGTCGGCGATTGAGGACGAACAGCATCTTTTCGGCACCTTTTAAGTCTGCACCAAAGTAAACACTAGTTACCTTTCCAGGCTTTAGGTACTGGGATATGATGTATATTTAGATAAATTCCGGGTGTCAATAGCCTGCAAAGTAGTGAGCTTCTCATTCAAACAAGGGCTTTAATCTAAGGTACCTATAGAATGAAATGCGTTTAATTGTGTAGTTGTGTGGACACCAACGACTTCATAACAGTCATTTTATTCGGCCAGAGGCCAAATAAAGTCAGAGACCTTGATCGATCTTGAATAAAATCGGCAAGAAAACGGAATTCATCACCATCCGTATCGGCTGCTAGCTTCTGCTCGGTTGCTTTTCCCCTTCGCAAAACTCTCTTCTAACGCCTCTTTCTGGCTCTGTGCAGCATTCACCAATTGCTTCAGACTATGCTTGCCTGGCGCAATTGATCTGACGGGATTGTGAACTACTTGCTCGCCGGCAGCCCGAAGTTCTTCATTATGGGAGTACTCCTGATCCATGTTAAAACTAAGAATGTTTGATACCAAATCTAGATCCACTCCCTTGTTCCGTCCGAAGAGCTGTCGCTTTTCGGAAGATGATAGGTGGAGGCGTTCTGCTAGAGATTGGAGACTGTTAGAAATCGGGGGTGTGGGTGCAGGTGGTGGTACAGAAAATGAGGAAAGTGAAGAAGTTGGGGTATAGTCCTCATAGGTAGGTTGCACCCTTTCACCGACCGATTCTTCATCTGCATCTTCAGAAATATCGTAGATCAAGGGTTGATATTCATCTACACGTGAATTTGTCGACGGAGTAAGTTTTTCTGTCTCTACTGATAACGAAAAAAGCGAAACCTTTGGCGCCTTTTCGGGATTTATTTTGGGCGTAACGGGCAAAGAACGCGAATTAGTAACGGATCTCTTACTCTCGGATGTTCTCGACACAGACAAAAGTTTGTACAACAAAGAATTTCTGGCTGATGCTACTCGAGGAATGGCATTTTGTTGTGGCCTGGAATTTGACACCGAATTAACGTCCGTAGTAGACACGACTTGCTCTTCTGCTGCACTTTCATCTGTCGATGCAGGATTTCCATAAATTCCAGGGGCGGGGCCAATATTCTGGATGAAAACTCTTTTTTTATTCGGAGTATGAGAAGGTGAAATTGAGGTAGCTGACATGGATCGCTTTGGTGCGGGCAGAAATGAGTTGAAGCTGCTCAAAGTATCTTCTCCGGCTTTTACCTTCTTTGTGGGCGGTTCATTTTCTTTGTTGTCTTTTATAAATGCTTCAGGCAATGGTATTTTAACTTTGCCGGTGTTTGAACGATCAACGACTTTCTGGAAGGTTGGCTTAGAAGACTTGGAACTAGGTTTTTGCTTGTCTACATGATTTTCTTCTGAGCTCTCTGAGTTTTCAGAATCTGAATAGTTCACAAGGCTCTGCATGGTATAGGATCGGGTATTTCGCTGAATGTGAGAGTGAGTCCTTGGGTTCGGAGTAGTTGGTGGGCTTCATTTATATGTACGTTTGTTTAGTCCTATTAATACATGTAAGACTAGGCTATTTAAAGTTAGTGTTCTCGTGTGGACACCCGCTGCATGGCACGGGACGCGTTACTGACGCCATGCATACAACTACAGGTGCCCCCACCCTGAGCGTCAGCGCTGAGTGGGGGAACGTACGGGTAGATGCACACCTGATCGTGAATTGTGATTTCTGCGTCCACTAGCATCTACTAGAATTGACGAGTTAATCACGATAAATTTTGCACTTAAATGTGCAAAATATTAAATGTCATTATCGAACGGTTTAGCGCATAGGTACCTACATGTGGTGTGACCGATGTGAGGGTGATGGGCTGGCTCTTTTCGTGCGCAAGGCTCGAATCCAAAATGGCTATTCATCCCCAATAGTCACCCCCCTCCCTCCCCCCACCCCTACCTGGCCACCCCACCATAATCTCACCCTCGAGCCTGAGATTTTAGTGGGGTACGTGTCAAAATAGGGGGTAGAAGAGCAAATCTCTCAGAACCATCTCTCTTCTTTGGTAAACATTTTTCACTGATTAATTCGGAAGATTTTGTCTAATGTCTAAACCCATTGCGGAGTTTCAGTTTTGAGATGATGACATGGCCGCTCTAGAATTAGAAGATTTGCACCAAACATGTCTCAAGTTTAACCTCAAAGTCCTGGAAGAATGATCCACGAGCTCAGTAACTAACTATCCACGACAAAAGATGACGATCAAATGTCCAAGAGAATCATGCTATATGATTAGGGCTCAATGAAAATGATTTCCAAAGCCCCACATGACAACTACCTTTGGCTAAATACAGAATATTACCGCCCTTTTTCATCTTTATCTGCATCATTTTTTCATCTCAGTCTTTAGATCTGGGATGAATACACTCAATTAGGCCGGAGAGCTTCCAACTTACACTTGTTTGACAAAAAGATGGGAGCTAAGTCACGCCTCAATATCATGTATTACTGCTTACTCCCGACCACGCCTTTCGTGACTCCTAATCATACTCTCATGTCTGTCCTGGTGCAAAAATTAGGCAAGAACTATATTATGGATACACCGTGGATTAAAATTGACTCAGTTGAATGGAGAGGGTGAAAAGGTAACCAGACCTACAATAAAAGTAGATAAAAGCTCTTGGTCTCTGGGCCATGGAGTTTACACAGTCTATATTCAATGCTGGCAATTTGGTGTGATCTACACCAAATCTTTGATAATTACATGTAATGTCGCCTTCCATCACCGTACGCTAGGTACATGAAAGCTAATTTCGCTCGTGCGAGGGTGCGAGAATAACATTTGTTGCCGAAGTTTCAATGCTGTCTGTCAACCTCTAACTACGTGTACTTCTTTTGTTGGCTGCCTTGAATGCATAACAACTGTAATACTTGTAGCAGTTAATTGTAAAGCTCTGATTGATTGGCTACATGTACTTGTATATATAGCCTGGGGTGCATATAAAACATGATCCAATATCTGGAGTGCATCTCCCAAGCGGTTTGACAGGGAGAACTCGCCAGAGCTTAATCCCAGTTTTCTACGCAAGGCTGACAACCCAGAATAGCCAGGTACCTAAATATCTCTTTCGTAACCATGTCTCCATACAACCTTCGCACAAGTAATATTCCCATTGATCCTCTTAAAGTTTGATCCTGACTCAAGTTGATGTAGGTTCACTTGAGTGAGCGAAATGTCAATTATTCAAATCGAAAAGTACATCATCTACTTCTTCGTGTGAGATCCAAACTAACCTCTTGACTCTAGTCTAGTATCATATCAACTTCGAAAGAATTATCTAGAAACCACCTTTGACGGAATTGGCGAACGTTTGATCACCCTTAACGATGGATTTCTTAGCACCACCGGCCTTGGGTGGCGACAGATTGCTGCAAACAGAAAACAAACCTATTCACCACCAATTCCGACAGCTATAGCCTCTGAATATTTCCAAGCGCCACCTAGATCAGAAACACTTCAACCTAATAGCGTTGATGAGTACTCTGGGATCGGACTTGGTGCAACTAATACTGGAGATGTTGCTAGACCTGGGATTATGTTAAAAAAGAGACGAAGACGAGAACAGATGGAAGAAGAGGATAGCAGCGAATTGAGTGATGAAAGTGATGATGAGTTTGACCAGAGAAATGTTCAACAAATTACTTTCTCGAAGATGCCCATCCGTAATCGTTCCGGCTCATCTCCAATTCGTGGATCCAATCTTCGACAGTCTTCGACGTTAAATTCTCCGCCCAACAATCCCTCAGACTTGTTGAGACGGGGATCGCAGTCAGCCATAGGAATCACACAAGTGCGTGTTCGCCGAGATACGGTCACTAGTGGTGAGATATCGTTTGACGACTTCGATGCACCGGCATTTCAAAGACAGAGAGAGGTGGCTCGTAACTCGGTCAGGGAAAGTAAAATTCTACTTAAAGAATCTTCTAATCCAACGGTTTCACTTGGGACTCAGTCAAGTGAGCCACTCAAGGAGGAGGAGGAGGAAGAGGAGGAGGATGAAGATGATGATGATGATGACGGAGACGAGGACGATGATGAGGATGAGGATGAGGATGAGGATGAGGAAGATTCTGATGAGTCTGGCCTAGATTCTGACTTTGTCGGTAGTCTTGATTCGGCTTCCATCATTCATGAAATGAATAGACATAAATCGCCTAATAATATAGTTGGACCACTTCCCCGAGAATACCAAAGATCTCCCACGAAAAAGTCAAAACCTGCTCCGGCAGTTCTCACAGCTCTCCCACCAGCAAGACCGATCAGTTTCATACAGCCAAAAAGTTTACTGTCTGCTGCTATAAAAGCAAAGCGCACAAAAGCTGCTATGCCTTTCGAATCTTTTGCATCGCTATCGGGGCAGGCCGAGTCAAATCCGCTTAATTTGCGGATTTGGGCATTATTCGCTACATCAACTACACGACCTTTTGAGGTGTTAATTAGACGCAGCGTACATGAAAATGAAGCGGTTGATCGCCAAGTTACTGTAGCAGATTTGATTGGTCTTAGTCTATGGAGATATGCTGAAGAAAAACTCGAGCCATCAATACCCGAAGAAAAACTAAATATTAACAAATGGACTTTACGTATGGTAGAAGACGAAGAAGTAGACTATGATTTTCCTGCTCTTGACCGCACAAAACCGGTCGTTGCGTTTTCTACAGCTAATAATAGAGCTGTGCGATCGAGATCAGGTGCCAAGCCGTACGATGAGTTTGCGCTTGTGGAAGCTACAGAAGAACAGTTTGCAGATAATCAACTAGTCACTCCTCAATTTAAACAGGAGATACTTTCTCAGGCCGAAGATTCTGTCTTAAACCCCTCAAATTCTGCTGCTCTTCAACTGACACCATCGCTCATTTCAATTCCGCGGAGTTATCCACGCCAAAATCCCGTTTTAAATCCAACGTTTGGTCTGCGTGCAAATGGAGTGCCAGCAGATACCCCCGCAGTCGGCGATGCGGTGGTTTCATCATTTAGTAGACAGGGGGCACAGAAGCTTCTCCGTATCCATATTCATTCAACAGATGCCGCCCCGGGACAAATAACCACAATTCATGTGACAACAAATACATATCTTGTTGACGTACTCGATATGATCTGTAAGAAAAGACAGTTAGACAAAGCAGCCCATGTCCTAAAACTAACCGGCTCTGGGACTGTTGTCTTGTTAGACCGTACAGTCGAATCAATTGGAAATCGGTTGGACCTAGATCTGTTTCGCCGCAGGTTTGCGACTGATGGTCCTTTGACGATGACTGGATCACCAAGTAGTTATTCACCAAGAGTATCGTTAACAGTAGACCGACCTGAGTCTCGGAAAGTTAAAAAAAGTCATATGATGAGTACTCATCCACTAGCACAACACTCTATGAAGCAGGATGAGGTTGGAAGTGCAAACTATAGAAAATATACTGTATGGCGTAAGCAGCCCATGAGGTTTGTCGGAATGAATGAGAGAATCTTAGCAATTGATGGAGAGTATCTACATATAATGCCGGCTTCAGCCGGGAAAACATTGTTTGAAGGTCAAGGGAAAACGACAACGGTACATTTCAGTAATATTGTCGGGTGTAAGATCACCCGAAGGCATCCCACTAATTTTAAGGTATCAATATATTTTATGATAAGTCAATATTGAGGTGGAGTAAACTAATTCATGATAGATTGTCATTTTTAAGACCACCGAGACGAAAAGATACGACTTCGAAGCAAAGCGTGCTGATGAAGCGGCAGAAATCGTCTTCGAGATTAAAAAAGGAATTTCACCATACCACAATGTCTGAGTGGCTCTAGAATCTTTATATGAAATTTAAGCCCCCGATCTTTCGCAGATTCCGAAGATCTAGTCGCGGCCAGCATGATATTATACCAGCTCCGAGGCCAATACCGAGGTGTTCCAGAAGTTATATTATGTTCGGTAAATTTATATTTACATCCGAAGTATAACATTTGAGTGGCAGGCTCCTTTCGTACTACTAGGGTATTCAAAATGAAGCTCCCTACTGGCCCGGAGAATAATGAATAAAATGGCTCTAAAGCATCAGTTCTGGATGCTAGTAAACCTTATTATTTGAGCTACTCGATTGGACACTATGAAGGTCTAAATCATGACGGGACCTAGTACAAGAGTGAGAAGAGGAAACTCTACATAGTCTTACCATTGAACAGCTCAAGCTTCGTTTACTATCGTAGACCAAGCTCTACCTGTGTGAAGCTAGTCAGCACAACAGTCTTAAGGCATCTCCTGAATCAAATAGCCTGCTTAAATCTAGTTTGCATGAAATAGATGCATTAGCAGCTACATCTGGACCACCGTGCCTGTTTGACGCTTGCAACAGATGCATCCTTGTAAGTGAAAGATTTGTCTCCGAGTAAATGGCCATTTAACCCTAGAAGTTATCTACGACCGTTCAGCAGAGAATTGTGTTTTCTTAGATTCAAATAGACACCGTCTATGTGTGGATAGCTATTAGAAGAATCCAGAATGCTTACTTTATTCGAATAGATGAGCTAGGAACAAAGCCTGGAAAATCAACAATGACGAAGAGGATTAAAGTATTTTCAAACAGGGCAAATAAATGTCATGACATCCATCCGCTTTAGAGTCTCCGTTCCTAAATCCCTGCGATAATAAGCCGACTCAGTATAAAGTACAGTGCCATGTTCAAGGACAGGCCAGTCACTCTATTCGCTTCGCTTACATCATGGCAAAGTAGTTGCAAGCGCTTTGTTTCTAAGTAGAATTTTTGTCTGCATCTGAAAGATAGAACCTGAATATTATGGCTAATTAGTACCCTCTTCTGCTTTGTAAATATTACTTGGTGCTTCATTTCCATGAGTCTGCGATTTGTTGTTCTCAAATTTACCACTAGTCATACTAAAGCACACCTATTAATTTCACCATTACATGTATATTTTACTCCTGGAATGTGTTGACGGCCTTGTGAATGCATGTAAGACTGACTGACATTAATACGTATTCTGACTTATTCGGGACTGTTATAGGCTGTTCTCTCCAGCTGACGATCACCTGAGTAAATTTCTGGGGTTACGAGACGTTTGTAATGAGAACGGGACTGCACTCGTTACGACTTTGAGACGATAATGATACCGTAATCTTTGACATGGCGGCACAAGAAAGTTGACATATTCAATGCAGGCCCTGCTGGTCTTTTTCCATGACTTGGGGGCGATCCACGGGACATGCCCATGTTTTTATACCCGGGTCCTAGTTAACTGACAAGAGCAAGTAAGTTGCTACCGCCTGGGGAGAGGTGCCGGTAAAAATCCAATTCAAAATATTTGTCTCGTTCAACCGAAGATTGATATGCCATGCCGCTCCCCCCCAAGGCACCGAACACGCAGTTTTTGACTAGGGAGGTAGTCCTAAGAGTCTTTGAGAAGCTCCTCCAGTCTTTAATCCACCAAAGGATCCGTCGACGATCGTTGCGGAGACGAAAGAGTTCCTGACGATGAAGTCATCATCCGAAAGCATGCAGGAGCTACGCAACATAAAAACCCAGCTTTCATATTCCCTAGCCTTCTCACTAACGAAAGCGTGACAAAAGCTCTTCTCAAAAGGCACCTCTCGGGCATCAAGCCAGGATTCAGGCTATCCACCCGCGACCACAACAACTCCCTTTTGGAGGGCGAGACAGCACTTAAATCTCACGAGACAAATATGACGTCGTCTGTATTGGTAACCATTGCTAGCAGCTGTGAATGCTATCCCATGCGGCAGGGAAGCCCAGATTTCGCGGTGGTCATGAGCACCATGAAAGAAGAGGATCATGGCTCGTTGAATCTAAATCCGAATTGGGGTGGATGCTTGCATCGTGGCAAGCTTAGGCACTATAAGGAGAGTGCAGACTGTTAAGAAGAGAAGGGTCTACGAGCTCAAGTCGACATGTATCCGAGGCCAGTGCCGCCACAAGAGAGAGTGCATCTGATTCTGACTCCGACTCCAAGCCTCATGTGAACGAAATTCAGACATATGAAACTTGGTGCAGATCTAGTGTGTTGTATAATCGTCTTGGAGTGATTGAAAACATTTTTGAAAGGGCCCCAATTAATTTTGATAATAAAATCTGTTTTCTACTTTGGGTTTCGGAAACACTCTTTTTGCTGCAGAATTTAGTGGTCTGATTGTCGATTCTCGCTTAATTTCCGACTATTTACCGTACCTGTCGCTCGAGTACTTTTTTTTTTAAATCAATACTGTGTATGCAGCCTGAAGCTATGAAACGAATGATTGCGGAAGGTGTGTTTCTCACAGAATGACTAATGTTGACGTTTTGGAACACTCATACTCAGATTTCATTTGCAGATACCAGCACGAGGATAACGTCTTGCGACACGTAACCTCTTCCGTGAATACCCACGACAGGAAAAAGCGGGAAAACCCCATGGTTATCTGAATGTGCTTACATCAAGCTATGAGAAAAACACCACCGTGAGTGAGTGTAGTTAACGGGTCGTACTGGATTCGAACCAGCCTTCTCCTGTCTCGAGTGGGGCGTGCGTCCAAGCTGCCCAGAGTCTACTTGAGAGAACGGCCAGGACGGTGTACCACTGCACCATCCGGCCCCCTCGAGTACTTGAGTGCGCCTGTTGTACCCACTTCAATTACAACCTTTCCAATTTGCGACGCCCTTATCACTGTATATTACACACTGCAAAGTTGTCTTCTGTTAAGAATCGGTTATATTGCCGTATAAGGAGTGATCTGGCTCTTAGCAAAGAAAAATGCCTCAGATCATTCCTTATATGGCAATGATTAATCCTTGGTAGAACACCAATTCGTTGCGTCTCTATAAGTCTACCACCCTAGATTCCGCCACCCTTCTCCACGTGAGACCAAATCATCAAATTTACGATAACTATCTAACAGATGGATCTAATGAAATTTTAAAACAATGGTCCTGTAGAGAGGGACCTACACTACTTGCTACAGGAGGATTGGCTTCAAAATGAGCAATTCTGGCCCTTTCTGCAGCATCACGTGGAGATTCTGCCTCTTTCGCCAGGTGAATCTGTTCGAGTCTCGCAAATGTCTGATTTGCATCAATTATTACTCCTCTATGGCCCTTTCGCTTCAGCTGCTCAAGCTGTATATCTTTGAAATCATTTTTCTCCTTCTCAAGTTGAAGTTGGAACGAGATCTTATCAATTCCCTTGTAAGCTTTTTGGAACAATAAGCGCCGTGTACGCGAAGAGCTCCCACCATTCTGAGCGTTTCTAAAAAGGTCACGAAATTGGCGTGGGATACATGGCGTGGTTATAAGTTCAGTTTCTGATAGTTGGCGCTTTCTGTTTGGGGGTGTCAGGGGTTGAATTTGTACAGAACTTGGCGTCTTAAGGACAAATCGGGATTGAGCCGTTTTAACGGGATTCCAGGGCTGAATTCTTGCAGCCATCCATCCATTTTTTATACGAGCACTATCTAGACTTTTGTAGCTAGCTTTAGAATTTAGTTTGATAAATGTTTGCTTCTTTATATCGCTAGTATCGTCAAATCTGCTGAGCTCAGCGATTTTTGCTCTGTACTTGGCTTTAACCTATGAGAAACACGTCAAATCAAGTGGCTGAAGTATATGACTTGAATGGGGTATCAAGTAGAATATTACAATCTTATTGGTGTAACATTTCCACATGAACTCGTGTGTGGCATGAGATTTATGCCCATCTAGTAAGAGTAGTCGATATCCTTCAGTTGGCGTTGATGGAATGAAAACCTGCTCTAGCTACTTGAGTGCTATATCATTCGACGTCCAAGAATTTGGAGAAGAGCAATAAGCCCAGTCTGGAGTGGATGTGGCCAGAAACCAGCCAGAACTGAGATTTTCCCCCGTAAATATGACAAGAGGTTTCATCCTCTGTCCAGCGGCTGATATTCCCTCTAGAACTGTCACCCACTCCCTATTTCCAGGCTGCTTGACCACAGTAGTTCTTGAAGATGAAGATCCAGCAACTCTGCCATGAGATCCAATGCCTAAAGCGAAACCATGCTCATCAGCATTCCACATATCATCCGACTTGATTGAATGTTTGTCAATCACGGTTTTTAGTCGGTGAAACCATTCTAAAATTCTCCCTTCAGTCACAGAATTTGCTCTCTGCTTTTCTAGCTTCATCCCGATCTTTGATTTGATACTAGAATGTCGTTTTATGAACCTGGTCATCCAATTCTTTCCAGGTAAAGCATCTGTGGAATTTCCACATCGAATTACGGAGGTCATTGCTTTAACGCTAGCGAATGAGGGGGCATGTCCTGCCAGATCCAGATCCATTATCCACTGCACCAACAAATTCTCCTGCTCGTTACTCAAATTTTGTTGGATTTCCGCACTTAGTATGTGGGAAACTCCACCGTTATACCTTTCTCTAGGAGTGGTTCTGGGCACATCTTTTGCCCTCGCAGCCTTACTAAAATTTCTATATTTTCCAGTTTTTAGGCCGTCCAATGCAATTTGAATTCGGATCTCTAAAGATTTCATAATAGTAAGTATGGGTGGGGAGTTATTGTGGATTGAAATTATGGTTTCACGTGGGTGAAGGGTGGCGGAATCTAGGGTGGTAGACTTAGTGCCTTTTTTTTAAATCATTCTTGTGTGTGCAGCCTTAGGTCTGTGACACGAATGACCCTGAAGCGGTACATGGAGCGATGTCTCAACATGACATGAGGGGCACTCACGCCCTAACAGCATTTGAAGACACAACTCAAAGCCAGACGCCTTACAGCCCTTTCTACCCTCAACCGTATATGTCTGTGTAGAAAAACGTAAGGATTATGACTGTTAATTCAAAAGACTTACGTTTTTCTACAGATTATGAGACCAACGCTTTACTGAACATCTGCCGAAGTCTTTATAAATTGGCTACCTTACCATTTATTATCATACTTCGGATTTCTTTTCGAGCAGTTTCTTTTACTACTTGAATCTCAGTTTGTTTGGATTTCCATTTGTTAATTCTCATAATTCTTCGGCTCTATTTTTTCATTTCTCGATATTATGTCCACTCACGAGATCCTAAAGTCTCTTAGGCGTGCTCCTGAGTTGAACAAAACCAATTATATGAGATGGAGCAAACT
>JAKRRZ010000030.1:0-42875 GCA_022627015.2 Podosphaera aphanis
CCGAAGGCCGCTGAGGCAGCTACTGTCGAAACTTAAAGAGCACGTAACTTAGAAATAAGAGCATACGACAAAAAGAATAATTCAGCACTCGCTGCAATTCTCGCTGGAGTCTCCACTGAGCTCCAAAAGAATCGTGGCAAGCTTCGTCGCCCAAGAAGAAATGGTCATCAACGTGTCTTGAAAAACAACGACAAATTTTGTATGCTAGAGCTAATAGTTCAGGACAGTATATCGTCCAAACTGGGAACGAAAAATCTGCTTTTGCCTCCTATTCTGAAGCTCATGAAGCTCTTGGTCATCCAGGAACCAATGTCATGTCTCAGATGCGAAAATTTGATCCTTCAATCCCAGAAAAGCCTGAATCTTTCTCTCGCACTGCTTGCCTTCTGTTCAAATCAAAACACAAAGTCCCAAAGTCTACGCATAAGCGCGCCTCCAAGGTTTTTCGATCTCATCCACTCTGACTTGTCTGGACGCTTCTCTGTCAAATCACTTGGCGGAAAAGAATACTACATCACCTTCATTGACGACTGCACACGGCATGCCTGAATTTACTTTCTCAAGCAGAAATCAGATGCTTTAACCTCCATCAAGCAGTTCGTTAACATGATTAAGACCCAGTTCGATAAACCCATTAAGGCTTTTCAAACTGATAATGGCGGTGAGTATGTCAACTCAGACGTTGAAAAATTCCTTGCAGAAATTGGTATTGTTACACGAAACTCCCCAGCATACTCGCATGAGTCAAACGGTATCGCTGAACGATTCAATCAAACAATTATAACCAAGGCACGCACGATGCTCATGGACCACGGAAAATTTCTCTGGGCCGAAGTAATCTCTATGGCAGTCTATCTTTATAATCGACTCCCTCATCGAAGCATTAATGGTCAATCTCCGTTTGAGGCTCTGACTGGCCAACCCTTCACTTCGACCACTCATCTCCGCCCTTTTGGCTCAAAGGCTTTCGTTCACATTCCTGTCGAAGCTAGACCTGCTGGTTCTAAGCTCATGCCAAGGGCCCTGGAAGGTATACTTGTAGGTTACACTAACTCCTCCAAAATATTCCGAATTTATATTCCATCCAAACGTTCCGTAATATTGTCAAGACAAGTCGTTTTCTCTCCTCTCAACCAAGGGGAAGTATCTCTTGATATCGATACTCCCAATCAACACCTGGGATATTGTTACTCGACGCAAAGATCTCGCCCTTGCTGCTCACAATAATTGGAACGTTCATCAAATGGATGTAAAATCGGCCTTTCTTTACGGAAAGTTGGATCGCGACATATACATGGAGATTCCTGATGGGTTTAAGGAACCTCAAAAGGTATATAAGTTGCGTAAATGTATCTACGGTTTGAAACAATCCCCCCTTGTATGGTACTCAACATTAAAAGCTGCCATTACCAAGTATGGATTCGTCTCAACAAATTTCGACCCATGCGTCTTCGTCCACGATAAGACCGACGTCTATATTGCTGTTTACGTCGACGACATTTTGATCTCTGGCTCCAATCCCAAGATTATTGAAGAAATCCGACAATTCCTACACTCTGAATTTGAATGTAAGGACCTCGGCCAAGCTCACTTTATTCTCGGAATCGAAGTAGAAATCACCCCACAAGGCATATCGCTTAGCCAACATTCATACTTTCTTAAAGTCCTCAAAAGGTTCGGCATGCTTGATTGTCATCCTGTAGGTACTCCTCTCGAAGCAAATAGCCATCTTCAACGAGTCGTTCCTGCGGATCAAATTGACCAAATCACTTCATATCAATCTCTTATAGGATCACTGATGTATGGACATATTGGTACACGACCTGACCTTGCTTTTCCTGTTACACACCTCTCCCAATTCTCCTCTTGTCCCGGCCAAGTCCACCTAGCTGCTGCCAAACGAGTTCTACGATACCCGAAAGGTACCATTGACAAGAAACTCTTTTTTCCCAGAAAACATGATTCTACTATTCACGGCTTTGCAGATTCCTCCTGGGGTAATAATCTCGATGATCGTAAATCATATTCTGGATACGTTTTTCGCCTAGGGGAAGCCTCAATTTCATGGTGTTCTCAGAAACAGAAAGCTATTGCTCTTTCTACTACTGAAGCAGAATATATGGCAGTCTGTCTTTCCTCGCGCCATATGATCTGGCTTACTAGAGCGATGAAAGAACTCCGGCAAAGTTATGGTGCAATCCTCCACGCAGACTCGACAGGCGCAATAGATCTCTCGCAAAATAATAAAGTAACTCAACGCTCCAAACATATCGACATTCAATATCATTTCATTAGAGATCATATCGGTAAAGATTTTGCGATTGAATACATACCATCTTCCGAAAATTTGGCTGATCTATTAACCAAGGCCCTGCCTAAATCGACTCACGAATTCCTAGATCAACGGATTTTGATGCAGTCCTGAGGGGAAGTGTTGTAAAATTAACAGTCCAGCATCCCACGCGATGCGCGTCTCACACCGACTCGTACGCTGTCACGTGATCGGCACCATTTCATATGTTATATTTAGCCTTCCCACTTAATGCCTATTTATAACATCCATAACTATGGATGGTACACGCTAACAGCTACACATATGAAATGGTGCCGATCACGTGACAGCGTACGAGTCGGTGTGAGACCCGCATCGCGTGGGATGCTGGACTGTTAATTTTACAACATCTTTGAAGTCCAAAAAAAACTCGTTTCCTATGACCAAGAAGTCTTATGATTTATCCGTCTGCACTCAAATTTACCCACGGATATTCCATGATTTTACATAGCATTACACGTAAACAAACGAAGCAAATTGCCACCTCTAGTGTAAGTTTGGGATCAACAGTGCGACAAGAGACAATACTAATGGACTCGACCTCAGACGCAATCATGGACTTCTTATAAAAGATACTTCGTAATTAGGTCTAGTGACTTTTTACCAATTTCTGGTACTACGAAGGAAACTTCATCCTCTGTGAAAGATGAGTTGGCAAAAGAAGTAGTGAAAGGTATGCTCAAGAAGAAACAGGCGCAGAAAGAAGCCAGAGCTTTAGAAAAGGTGACACCAGCAACCCTCTTAACCATCCGACTTACTTATTCTAACAAAAAGTAGGACTTTTTTTTCTCGGTCATAAATTCTGCTGCTACAAAAAGGGATGCCAAATCCTACATCCAGCGATTTACTCCAAGAAATGGGCCAATTTTAAAAAATCCAAAAGAGGTTAAAAATTTAGCAGGATGTGGCGTCAACTTAGGGGGCTTCTATGGGCCCGCAGCCGTAGAAGACAGTCCAAAATTTTTGCTTCAGCAGCCAGCATATCATACCGATACTGTCCAAGGAACCAAATGCCACATTGCAATAGTCAAATTTAGAGCACCGCAATTATTGAAGGACGAGACTATTGCTGGAATAGGCCGAACACTCTCCCAGCTTGGTAGGCTTGGTTTATTAAGTATCGTGGTTTTAGATTACCATGATACACACCAGCCATTGCCGGCTTTTGCGGAGCGAGATGCTCGTATAAAAGAATTTGAAACTGAGCAGGCAACTCGCATTTTATCAGCCATTGAGAAGGGTGGAGAAACTAGAGCTCGGCTTGTCGACAACATAATCGGGATTGATGAAACAGTTGGTCAGCAAGATTATCAGACAGAGCAGATAAATATTGCATTCCCAGACCTACTGGAAAATCCCTTGAAACGAGGACTCATACCCGTGCTCCAACCAACTGGATATACTAGTACCACTCATACTGCATTTGCAGTGCCCGCAGATAATATAATTTTAGCCATAACAAGAGAATTCGCTAACATCACTTTAGACTTGTCATCGTATGCAAGTAAAATCACATCGCAAGCTTGTGCACGGGGACAAAAACAAGATATTTCCGTAGATCGTCTCATTATTCTGGACCCGTTAGGTGGTATACCTACGACTGATTTACCCAATGGATATCATGTATTCTTAAACATGGAACAAGAATATGAATCAGCAAAACAAGTTCTTTTGCGAGACTTAAAATTATCGAACGAAAAAAGAAACATTTTAATGCAACAAATGGCAACTAAAGTATCCAAAGTTTGTGACAAGGTTCCTACCTCAAATATTATCGGTACCTCGAATTCAACTCAAAATTCACTTAAGACATCATTGAATTTGGAACCCAAGCGCGAGAATTCAATTCATCTTGAGAACCTTCAACTTATCAGAAGTGTATTA
This sequence comes from Podosphaera aphanis, assembly GCA_022627015.2. NCBI lineage: Eukaryota > Fungi > Ascomycota > Leotiomycetes > Helotiales > Erysiphaceae > Podosphaera > Podosphaera aphanis. The sequence continues at coordinate 4,217 of JAKRRZ010000030.1, forward strand.
TCAATGCTCCCAAAAACTTCTTCTGCAATTCTTACAAGTCCTGAAGAAGTAGCCAATTCTCATAAGAATGATCTCGCTCAACCGGCTCAGGTAGGCACTAGACGACAACTCAACCCACTTATTCATAATTTACTTACCGACAAACCCATATTTTCATCCTCTCTGCCTATAAGTCGGCGTGGTAAACTGCCCAGTACAACCCCTGTTGTCTATGACCCCGAAAAACCAACCCCCACAACATTCGCTAAACATGGTATGGCTGTTCATATCTATCCTAACCCAAAGATATCCCCATGGACTTCTCCAAAATCTAGCAATTTCCAAATTTCTCTCACCAGCTCTGAAATAGACCTTTCCCGCCTTGTTTATCTCATCAACGATTCGTTCGGCCGTACTCTTGATGTTCCTGCCTATTTAAAACGTGTCAACAATCGAATAGCAGGTATTATAGTAGCTGGAGCCTATGAAGGCGGTGCAATTCTCACTTGGGAATCTCCCCCAGGTGTAGATCCCGAAAATACCACACGTATGGTACCTTATCTTGACAAATTTGCAGTATTGCGGAGATCACAGGGTAATGGTGGAGTTGCTGATTTAATTTTTAATGCCATGGTTCGAGATTGTTTCCCCCAGGGGGTGGTTTGGCGAAGCCGAAAAAACAATCCCGTTAACAAATGGTATTTTGAGCGTAGCAGAGGCAGTTGGAAGTTACCTAATTCAGGATGGACTATGTTTTGGACCACACCTGAGGCATCCAAAAACACTCAATTATTTCATGATTACGAAAATGTCTGTCGGGGAATCGAACCGAGTTGGGTTGATATAAAAGAACAATTGGATTAAGAAAAATGCGGTAAAAGAAGGCGACTCTTATTCTTTAATACGGGATTACAAGAAACTATACTTTATGAATAGTGTATTTTCCTATGAACATGTATTTGACACATGTCAATCCGGTCACTACGGTAGAGCTAGTTCTGCTCTTAGCTGTTGTCCTTGAAAAAATATAAAAGATTATGAGGTATAGTCACGTGAGTGATTGTGGAAGTAATGTTCAGCGATGGAGTTGTTATCTCGGATAGAATGTCACAACGATGGATGAGAAGTTAGGAATGATAAAAGCATGGTTTTCAATGTTAGAATTGATACTAAAAGTAGGTATGTCTCAGAGGTATTTATCCTCTGAGTTCCCCAGATTTGTTGTTAAGCAGGTACATCTCAAATTATATAATCTTGAATATAAAGAAAAGATATCATGTAAATTATGATTCTGTTGCAATGATAAGTCGAATGGATAGAAATTGATCTGATTGTCCTTTTTCTCTATCTAATGTTCCCAATTTATATACATTATATCGCTCGTAGTTGACCAAGAAGAAATCGTAAATAGACTGAAACACTAAGCATTCATGACAGAAAATATAAACCTGAGACAAAAACTTCTTGCCGTTCTCAGTGGCTTTAAACACCAAGAAATACCAAAACCAGCAGAAACAGCAACTAGAATCAAGAACACTAATATCAAAACCAATAACGATAACAAAATATAATACCGTACCGTCTTGAGATATCAACTGTGACATCTTGAGTGGTGTTCCGATAACTTTTATTTCTAGCCATGTAACTCTTGATGACTACTAGTTAAGTAGCTAATCATACACAAATTGATTAAGTTCTGTAACAAGGCAACTCGTAACTTGGCGCGTGATAAACTATATTTATAAGTAGATAACTAGTCACAATAAAAACTACATGGCTGGCAAAGCCGAACTCTTCACCTTCACATGGTGTCGGCTGTAAACGCCCAGTATGTTCGCATATCTGGAATAGCCAAGAAGAGACGCAACTCATTTGAAGTTGGAGGCCCGCAAGGTGCTCTCGGTCGATGGCTCCTCAGCCTGTCAATAATTCTCTTCGACAAGACCCGGACCCAACAAACCCCAAGTCTCTCACGCCCAGCTCTTTTATCATCTGGAGCCCATTCCTCCGGAAATCAACTAGAAAAATAGTACGATCGTCTTCCTAGATAAATACCCCTATACACGCTCCCGATGTCATGGACACCCGACGGAGGATATAAGTCGTGGAGCACAAATTTGGGAAGGGAGATGTGACATACGGTTCACTTTTGGGAAGATATCTGGAGGAATTTTGACTGGGATGCATTGTACGTGTGCCGGAGCAGCGTTTGAGAAAGTGCCGCTGACACTCTAAATACCGGCTAAAATCCGATGTTCCTAACCCGCACTGTGCTCTAGACTGTCGGCGCTCCTTCAGCTGGCAAAAGTACATTCGTGGAACGGCACCACCTCGGTCGATCGGTTTTCTTTTGCGTTTTTCCCGGTCGGAGAATCACATCTGGGCTGGCTGTCGGGGAGGGCAGCTGGCAAATTGAGAAACCACGGGATCAGTGACCCGGGACAGATGGTCGAAAGATGGAATTGGCTCGGGGGAATCTTATGGGGTGTGGGTGGGGAAGGAACATCTAATTGGTTGGAATCTTTCGGGAGACTGACGCGTCGGGTAGCCCTAGATAGGCTGAGCTAACTGGTACATAATCTTTAGGGTTGTGTGCTGTGCGTCGGCACGACGTAATAAGTAATCAAAAAAAAATAAAAACTATATGCTCCTGGCATGTCAGGTTATGGCCCTCTAGTCACTTCCACTGCAAACACAGCGTCCATTTTTCAAGTCGTACGACATCGACTCTCGCGCTCCTGTCTTCACACACACACTAGAGTGTTCGCAGCGACTCACACACATCTACACGATGCCTGAAAACACCAAGACAAAGGGTAAAGAGGGTCGGATGGTGGTGTGGTACACCGTGCGGGCCGTTCTCCCAAGTAGACTCTGGGCAGCTTGGACACATGCCCCACTCGAGACAGGAGAAAGCTGGTTTGAACCCAGTAAGACTCGTTAACTACACTTACTCGCGGTGGTGTTTTTCTCATAGCTTGATGAAAGCATATTCAGATAACTATGGGTTTTTCCCGCTTTTCTCTGTGGTGGGTATTCACGGAAGAGGTTACATGTCGCAAGACGTTATCCTCGTAGTGGTATCTGCAAATGAAATCTGAGTGTGAGTGTTCCAGAACGTCAAAATAAGTCATTCTTTGAGAAACACACCTTCCGTAATCATACGTGTCATAGCTTCAGGCTGCATACACAATATTGATTAAAAAAAAAAAGGGTAAAGATCCCAATCATCAAATATCTACCTTAGACAATAGTCAACCAGATAGCATCGTCATCCAGGGTATAGTCTTTGTATCCGCTGAGGATGTCCAAACGTCAATCAAAGAATCCAACAGGAAAACTGAAATCTGGACCTCGTCAGAACGCCTCAGTAACATTGAAAAGATCGCGCCCGTGCCAACCTTAAAGCCCTCAAACTGGCTTCATTGGTACGAGTCTATTCAACGCCTCATGCTTCTCGCCGAAAAATCTGCGGTTTTCCTGTCCAGCCCATCGACAAATAAAACCATGATCATGTAGTATGCCTGGTGGACTGCCAAACTTAAAGCAGTAGCTCCTCACATTGAGACAGCTCCTCGTGATGCTCCTCTATTGCTTTTGACTACCATCGCAGTTGCATCTCTTGCCAGACGACAAACGAACCTTATGAATATCGCTCACCGGTTCTGGACCTTCCAACCCCACAAAGGAATGTCAATTGAGGCCTTTCTCAAGGAATATCAGAAGCGTTTCCAAGATCTGAGAGAACATTCTTCGATCATTGCAGAAGTGCAGTATCAAATGAAGTATCTCTTCCTTCATCATGTCAACACACTAAAACCAGATCTTGCTAATCGTTGTCGGGATCTGGCATTTCACGATATGATCTCAGAGTGCCTAAAATGGTCTAATACCAGCGCAAAACCGAAATCGGTCGATCTGAAGAAGAATTTCGTTACATGTAACTATTGCAGTATAAAGGGACATAAAGAAAATGAATGTAGGAAGAAGAAACATGTTGCAATTGAAAAATCGCAACAAGGTACTGAAGCTGCAAAGGGTAAGGTCTTATCTCTAAATAGCTCTCAAGATACTTCTGCCTACCAGCTAGACACCGCTGCAGAATTTCACGTGTCTGGATATGAAAATGATTTTTCGTCCTACCTTAGTACTACAAAAATGTTCGTGTTGCAGGAGGTGGTCATGTAACCACCGCAGGCTGTGGTGATCTTAAATTCCCATCCTTGACAACAAAATAGAAATTATCAAAGGTGCCGTACATAGGCCAGGTCAAAAACATTTTATTCTCTAGATTGCACAGCTAGAAAGACAAGGGCTCTCTATAAAGCGGCCCACAGGCTACCGTGATGTCGAACTTATTCACCCAAACGGCACAGTCTGTGCTGTATTCCATCGCGTCTCAGGCAGGTTAATTTACAAACCTATCGTAATAGACCCTGTGAATTCCCATGCTAATCTAATTATCCGAGACTGGCATTGCATACTCGGTCATCCTGGCCAGAAGGCTCAAACAGCTATGCTAAAATCCGCTGGTATCAAAGGATGCAAATTTCCCCATAACTATGAAACATGCACCAAAACTAAAATAACCAGATATAAGGGACATGTCTCCTTATGTACCGCTTCTGCCTTCGGCGAAGCAATTCACATGGATCTAGTTGGCGGCTAAAAATCCTTGTCTCCGACAACTACAGATAAAGCAGTTCCCAATGCAACTTGGTTCCTCCTTGCCGTTGATGAATTTACTTCTTGGAAACAGGCCTGGCATGTCTTTTCCAAGAAAACAGTCCCTGTTCTTCGAAATTTTTTGCAACATCAAAAGACAAAATTCGACAAAATCACAAGGCGTCTCCACACAGATAGTGGTACCGAATTTTCAAACTCAGAACTTTAAGAAGAACCCCTTTCCCGAGGTATCGAATGGCAAAAGTCATCACCACATGCCCCAGAGCAGAACGGAATCGTTGAAAGAAATGTTCGCACAGTCACTGAGAAAATGCGTGCGCTTCATTTACACTCGCGTTTACCATTGCCTCTATGGCCTACTATTTTTACTGCTTCCATAAATTCATTAAATATAACCCCAAATAGCGTAGCTCCAGATTCACCATATCACGCAGTCTTCTAAAAAGTGCCTGCCATTAAAAATCTTCATCCATTCGGCTGTCGTGCTTATTGGCTCGACCCTGATCAGGATAAATTGAATTCTAAAGCAAAAGAGGGTATTTACGTCGGCACGGAATCTTCAGGAGGTCATATCATTCTAAATCCTGAAACTGCTAGAACAGATATTCGACGTGATATTCGCATTCAGGAAAATATTTTTCCTCTCAAAAATCATATTCTTAATCTTCGTGGGAACAATCGACGAGTAATTGAAACAGCATTATCAGGCCCCAAAGCTCATGAATGGAGCAAAGCTATAGACCAAGAACTTGATAACATGAATCGCAATAATGTCTGGACTCTAGTACCTCGCCCTGAGGCAAACGGGAAACTAATGACTGGCAAGTGGACACTAAAAGAGAATTCTGATGGCACATTTAAAGCAAGATGGTGTGCTCGTGGATTCTCAGAGCCGTTCGCTGACGATACTTATGCCGATGTCGTCCTTCCAACTACCATGCGTATGTTGCTATGTCAGAGTAGCATGTAGACAGCGGGGGGGTGGACAGGCTGGTTGACAGGCTGAAGGGTGCCGTCCTACATAATACAAGAGATAGATGTATTACCACTCGGCCAAAAGGCCAGACCAGAATCATAGAACACTATGATCTGGTTATCTCCATATCTATATTATACAAGAAAGGCAATTCTGACATGCTAGCTTATGCGTCGACCCATGATTTTCACATTCGTCATGTGGATATTACAGCTGCATTTCTTCATGCAGAAATCGATCAACCCATATACATTGAACAGCCCTAAGGTCGTGAACAGCCAGGAAATTTAGTTTGTAAATTACAAAAAGCGATCTATGGACTGAGGACAGCTCCAAAACGTTGGCAACTCAAGCTTCGACAAGTCCTCAACTAAATGGGGTTTCATCTGCTCAAAGCCGACTCAAATGTATTTCGTCACGCTGACACAATAATTTCCACTTATGTCGATGACTTCATGATAATTTCTGCTTCTCGCTCCAATATTGATAAAGCTATTAAAGCATTGGCAAACCCCTTCCAACTCAAAGATCTAGGGAACATGACCAAATTTCTTGGCATAAATATCGAAAAAGACTCTGACGGTATACGTATCAATCAACGAGATAAAATCGATGCTCTTTGCCAAGATATAGGTATGGTTCACTGTAGAGGTGCAAGTACCCCAATATCAGACGATAATCTACTCGATCGTGACACTGATGATTTATGTTCAACCTCTGATGCTGTTACATACCGTTACGCTGTCGGCACACCACTACAAATTGCAAATATGACACGGCCCGATAGACAATATGCGGTGAACAGACTTTGTCGCTGCGTCCGTAGTCCTTCTAAAAACGCATTTCTATCACTCAAGCACCTAGTACGTTACGTATCCCGAACAAAATCAGCGGCTCTCTTTTCTCAAGGGTTAAAGGCTGAACTCACTGCCTCCTCGGATAGCAGTTGGGGAAGTACAACTTCCTCCAGAGGCACATCAGGAAATATATTTTTCATATGTGGAACTCCAATTGCATGGACATCAAAGAATAAAACGGTCACAGCTCAAAGTACTTGCGAGGCTGAATACGCTGCTCTTACAACGCTGACCGTCACTGCACAATGGCTCCGACCTCTGTATGAAGAACTTTTTCAAGTAGCTAGTCAACCAGTTAGAACAGAAATTGACAACACTGCGGCCATGATTACAAGTATAACTCGGCATGACTTATTAGTATGCCAGCCACCGGGTAAGTGGTTGGGTAAATCCTGTTGAGATTCCATCTAGATCCTTTAGAATAAATGTCAGCCACCAATTTAGTATTTCCAGCTACTAACTCAATGTCTTGAGACACAAGTCACATTTCAACAGTCCTTGGCTTGCAAATTAGTCTTGAAATTTAATGAGGGAGTCGAACATCCCCAGATCGGCTTTCGATGATGACTCTGAGGCAGGCGGCCCTATCTTTATAAATCTATGGTTCAGATATGAAAAATACATGCCAATATTTTGAATCGTGTTGGAAGTAGAGCAAACCCCAAGCTACTTGACAACTGTGGGAAATTTGTTGATTCGGGGATTCATCTCATGTTCCTGGTACGTGTACCACAGATATGTAAGGATGATAGAGAAGACAGGTGTCAAATCATGAAGCTCAAGGCCATCATTTAAGAATAAGCGAGCTACACGGGAATGTGTGGGGCCTCGAATGTAAATTAACGGACAAGCGGCCACTGGAACAAATATCCCCGAGTAGATCGTCTCGCATACGTTGGAGTGATGTTTCGATATTCCAAGGGCTTTGTTATGGGCAATGCACGTAATGAGCACACGAAGTATCACCTGGAACTACAAGTACATGTATATATCGGGAAACCCCGAGATGTTTTCAAGGATCTAATAATTAAAGAAAGCGTTGCTGATGCACTGCGTTTTATTGAGCCCTTCGTAAAGACATTTGGCAGAGACTTGGACCTGGTTCTGGACTGCTTTAGCTAGCTTTGTGAGACAAGTGATGTCCAACGCTGCGTACGTTCTTCCACAATTACAGTATCTTGCTTCCTGGTTCCCCTCACAATCTCGGTGTTATGCTCACTTGTATATTGCCCACATCAAGATCACGTTTTACTTTTCCCCGAATATGCTCAATGAAGTTACATTCACAATGAAACTTTGGATACAGAAAAAGTCCGTGTATACAGGTTTGATCAATTATCTGCTGTAGCTTGGTTGTTTCCGCGATAAAGTGTCACACAACACACGGAAAAATCACTCAAAATCAGAGCCGGTAGTGAGAAATTAGTTTCGTTCTCGCTCTTCGAACCCAGATTCCCACCAGCTAATTATCGCGGGTTTTGCCGTGATTGATAACATCGCGCGCAGTCTTAGGAAATACCGTGAATTCACTGTTCACTTGGCTTATTTTTAGCGTTATATGGTCGAGATATACGAAGTCCGAGAACGGAAGAGACTGTCCTGGGCTTTTCTTCTGAAAATTGTTCTCTCTATCTCTCGACCAATCACTCGGTTGACCATCAAAAGCATACGAGTGCGTTTCCTCGTGGGTGACTATAACGTGTTTAATTTTGCCCGGGTCTAATTGCGGTAGTATACTCGTCTCTACGTCTCGAGATCAATTTTTTATTGTTAAGCAAAGATATTGGAAAATTCAATGACTTAACATCCTCGACACGACCACACCTTCTTTTTTATGGCCATCGTAATAAATGTCTTGACCATCTCTTCGATGGAAGTAGTCCCGTATCCGGATGTATTTGAGGAAGATTGCATTAGAAATACATTGATTTTAAATGCCAGAAGTGGAAGGGATGATGGTAGTTTTGAGTTGGAGCTGAGAGTTAGGAATCTTCCAGTCTTCTATTTCCCTCTATAGCGCGGAGGTAGTCTTCTGTAGAAGAGAGAGGAGTCATCACATCAACATAGTCATCACATCAACGCAAGGATCTTACAGTCCATTCCTGTTTCTAGCCCGATTTTTTTGAAAGCTTTGGAGATGAACACTACCCGAGTGCTTTCAGTCCTTTTTCTTCCTTCCAAACCCTAAGCTCTGCATCCTGAAAGAGTCAGAAATTTGGAATGAGGGCTCTCTTATTCTTCTTTCATCCAGTAAGATCGAAAGAGAAGATCCATATACAGGGTTTTTCCTAATCCCGACGCTCTCTTCCGATGCACGAGTTTCGGGATAAATAGAGGAGCCCAGGAGAGGAGCTGAAGGCCGGCAATATTCAGCTCTACTGTGTAGCTCTTTCTAATTTCTTTCCTTCTGCTCTACGGATCTTTGCGAATCACCTGAGATTTTGAGTAGCTTTATGATTGTCGAACAGAAAACTGGATTCGAAGCTTTCACGTAATTAGTTTCAGATCTTCTTTATCAATCAAGTAATAATTTTCTGAGTCACATACATGTATATCATGTGTATAAATTGGTTCGTAATGCTCGACAACATTATCGAGTTTCAACCCATATTTCCCTCATCCGCGCATTTCTTGACCGCGCATTTTTAGATTCTTTGTTACCGTCTGGCGATAATTTTCACAGCACAAAGTTTATCTCAATTAACAGTATTCAAGGTAGTGTATCGTAAGTTACTATTGTCTCTTTAGTGGTTCGACTTTCTATTGATCACTTGCCATATAGACTGTACCACTAACTGAGTTTTTTACTTCACTAATTTATGCTCTCGCTCATCTAAAAATTTAATAATTGTATAATAAAATACGTATACATGTCTCTATGGTGCTATCCGACTCGGCGCATGTGTTCTGGCTGGACGTGAAAGGTGGTTAAGTTTTGTACATTTATTTCATTGCCAAGGTCGGGCCTAAAATCTTCCCTTAGCGAGGGATGGATTGTTGTAAGAGAAAATCATTGAGATCGAAAAACATCATCAATCAGAGGGGATATCTGTAGATATCAGAGAGACATTGCCCTGCTGCATGTATAGCCACCAAGATTCGACCTTTCAGATTGATATTTTAACTCTGTAAATATCTACAAAATATCGAAATTTGCAACCTCTATCTTGGACTAGAACTCACAAATATTAGATCAATCCTTTGATTACCCTGCGACATTACAATACAATGTTCGCAGTTCCAGGCTGGTCACTTTCGCCCAAATCTCTCAAGACCCAAACAGTCGAAGATTCTTCAAAAAAAGACTCTAGCGTCAATGGCTCCGTCTCTAAGTCTTCCAAGAAGCGTAAACGCAACAACGACAAGCTCAACGTTAAAGATGTGAACGCCAAAAACTTGACAGATCTCTGGGAGACAGTTATTGAAGGAAAATCAAAAAAAAAGAAAGTGAGAAAATCTAAGAACATTGAGAAGAAATCAACGGCAAACCTTAGTCAAACTGATCAAGAGAAGAGTGTGGAGCCAAAACTTGAGACCTTAAATAAACCTGTCGGATTAGTGGCACAGTCAGCCTCTCAATCAGACTCTACACAGCTACAACCTGGAAAGAGAGCGTTGATAGAAGAAACCGAACAAGTCAAAAAAAGGAGTAAAAAGGAGAAATCCAAGCCAAAGCGAATAATAGGAGCTAACTCGGAGGACTCAGCAAAACCTCTACATCCAAGTTTAGATCCAATGACCGAGCTAGTATCAGATATTGTGCCTGCATCAAAACCCGCCATTACGTTGACACCTCTCCAGGATGCGATGCGTCAAAAGCTTATTTCTGCCCGTTTCCGACATCTGAACCAGACTCTCTACACTACGACATCTGCCCACTCTTTGAGTCTCTTCCAAGAAAATCCTGAGATGTTTGACCAGTATCACGAAGGTTTTCGACGTCAAGTTGAAGTCTGGCCTGAAAATCCTGTTGACAGCTATCTTTCTGAAATAAAAAATCGTGGTCAAATCAAGGGCTCTCAGCGAAATAAAGGGAGTAAAATTGAGTCAGAAATACCACTACCTCGCACTGATGGCTTCTGTAATATAGCCGATCTAGGGTGCGGCGATGCAGCTCTCTCAGCAGCTCTACAGCCTCATCTCGTGAAACTTAAGCTCAAAGTACTTAGCTTTGACCTTCAGTCCGCTTCTAAACTCGTTACAAAAGCAGATATCGCTCACCTTCCCCTCGCAGATAGTAGCATCGATGTCGCTATTTTCTGCCTCGCACTTATGGGCACAAATTGGATTGACTTTATCGAAGAAGCATATCGTATTCTACGCTGGAAAGGCGAACTCTGGGTCGCAGAAATAAAATCGCGTTTTGGTCGTGTGGACAAAAGTCAGACCAAAGTTGTAGAGCACAGTGTTGGTAATCGAAAGCGGCTAACGGCCGAACTTAAACGAAAAGAAGAACAGAATAATGATGCAATTGCAGAAATTGAAGTTGATGGCATGAAAGATAAAGGGGCCACTACAAACGTGAGTGCTTTTGTTGAAGTTTTAAAGAAGCGTGGCTTTGTACTCGCTAGTGATATGAGTAAAGCCATCGACTTAAAAAACAAGATGTTTGTAAAAATTCGATTTGTTAAAAGTATTTCACCTATTAAGGGTAAGTGTGTACAAGCTTCTGAGTATAAGGAGAATGTAAATGCCGGAACTTGGAAGAAAAAACCAAAGAGCAAGGGAAACTTTATCGAAACTGAGCCTGAGCATGTTTATAGTGAAGCTAGTGTACTAAAACCTTGTGTTTATAAGCTAAGATGAAAGCTTCACAATGCATACCATTGCCTTGTACCAAGCCAGGTTTTCACATATAACATCTTGTGAAATAAGCTGAACTTCCAGATGAGCCGAAGAAACTTTAAGTTCTACACATACTCTCAGAGAGACTCTCTCGTTTCTCTCATCAGGAATCAATATACTAGTATACTTCGTAATTTTAAACTACATTTACACTTTGTCAGAATGGCGCGAAGACGCATGCTTCTGTAGTACAAAATACCTCAAAAGAATTTTAAAGATCATGTGGAAATGCATAAATCTTTGTGCAACGTGCAGTATCACGGAGCTGGTCAACGTTTCTTGGCATTTCTTCACATCGTTCAATCTTCTCTCGCACAACGCCCAAACGCGGCACCAGAAACATGATGAGCCATCTGTCACTGTAATCGAATAATACTCGTAGATTTGTTCTTTGGTCGTCATGAAAATAATTCGATATGGTGACGTGTAAATGTGCCAAGACTTTTTGTTCAGCTCAGCGAAGTGAGGTAATGACAAGAAATATTGGCCAGCGCAGTGGTATTGTCCATCTGAGGACTCAGAAATGTATTTTGTGGAAAAACAAGTGGTCGACGTCTCCCAAGCAGGAGACCCAATAGCAACAGAGGCGTCTCTGGGGAACCAAATCCTGAGATAAAATCTTCGAGGATTGAAGGTAGTGATCTCTTCTATTTCAATCGTAATTATCATGTGAATCTGGACAGACAGATTCTAAAATTATTGTGGTACACGCCTCTGACTGTCCAGAGTTGATGAAATCATCTCTTCAATATTCTATTTCACGAACATGCCTTAAGTGTCGGAGGAGCGTTGCAGGTTGAATTAGAAATGTTAATAATTTCTATATGTAATCTGATCTACATAAATATAGACTGCTTCAGATAAATCACACGTGATGATAGGTGACGTTTAGTTACGCAGCTTCGACGCTCCCCAAGTAAACACGTACGCCCTTACCTACGACGCTTCTGGCTCATCAGGAAACTATGCTTAGAGATAGGCCGGCAGCAACGGGCTATGCTCGAATTGCTCAAGCAGAAGATTCTGAGTCGGACGAGGATCTTGAAAATGGACAGGCTTTCGTACCTTCAGCATCACGTTTTACGTCGACGGCTCCCGGCGACCATCCTGCAATGTGTGCGGATGAAAACATATCTCCTCATACATTTAAACCACAGCATGTTGAAGAAAGGACAAGGAGCAATTCATCTGGGGTCGATATCAAGGCAATTAATGCGAGACTCGAAAAATGGGCGGATGAGATTGCATCCAAATTCAAAAGCAATAAGGTCAAAGGCACAAAGATAGGCCAAGAGAAGTTTGAGATACACCACTCCGTCTTCCAAGCTCCAGAGAATATTCGACCTGCCACGGCAGAAATGCTTGCATCGAAAGATGATCAGAGACGCATGTCTAAGCATGAGTTTGACGAAATTGTTGAAAGCGTAAAAATAGCAATCGAACAAGGCATGCACCCCAAAATGATCTCGCAAGGGAGCTCTGGCAGCTACTTTGCACGGAACAGCAACGGGGATATTGTTGGTGTCTTCAAACCAAAAGACGAAGAGCCTTACGCTGCTGGTAATCGTTAGTGGTCACAATCTGCTCTTCTTTGCTCCCACAGCTAACCAATGATCTAGCTAAATGGAACAAATGGATCCATAGGAACCTTTTTCCATGTTTTTTTGGTCGAGCATGCCTTATTCCTAATCTCAGCTACGTTTCAGAAGCTGCAGCCTACACTCTTGACTGCCGCTTGCGCACACACCTAGTGCCATATACTGGTATTGTACATCTCTCTTCTAAATCGTTTCACTATGATTTTTGGCATCGAAGGAACTACTACCGGCGAAAAAAGCCGTTTCCCGCAAAAGTGGGCAGCTTTCAAGTTTTCTTGAAAGGATATAAAGATGCGAATGTTTTCTTGAGGGAAAATAGCTGGCCTGACCATAGCGGTGGGTATAGACTTTCAGATACACCACGAAAAAAAAAAAAGTCATGGACCGAGACATGTCGAGCATCCAGTTCTTCTTCGGAAAGTGAAGATACACCTCTCACCGATCAAGACCATAATCCTCGTTTTGTCTGGACTGAGACATTACAGCAATCATTTCGTGAGGAACTTGAGAAGCTAGTTATCTTGGACTACATCATGCGAAACACAGATCGAGGATTAGATAACTGGATGATTAAAGTTGATTACAAAACTCAAGATGTTTCAATTATTTCAGAACCAATTGAAATGAGACTAGATCAAGCTGACGAACCTAACGTGAGGTTTGCATCCGATAGTGTTTCGGAACAAGCGCCATATAGAACACAAAATTCTATGAGCGTGATAAGCCAACCAGCAGTAAATAAAAAGTCAAAAGGCCCCAGAATTTCTATTGGAGCTATTGATAACAGTCTTTCCTGGCCATGGAAGCATCCTGACGCTTGGAGAAGCTTTCCATTCGGATGGTTATTTTTACCGGTCTCCCTCATTGGGAAACCTTTCTCTCAGAAAACTCGTGATCACTTCCTGCCATTACTCACTTCAAAACAGTGGTGGATTGAAACTCAATTAGAGCTAAAAAGTGTGTTTAGTCAGGATGTCGATTTCAAGGAACGAATGTTTGCAAGACAGATAGCTGTTATGAAAGGACAAGCCTGGAATGTGGTGGAGACTCTGAAATTGAATGATCATGGGCCATTAGAATTGACAAGGAGAGCTAGAGTCTGTGTTTGGGATGACTTGGTCGATATACCCGTTGCAATTCCGATGAGATTGTCATCGGTAGAGATCCGTCGACGTCATGATCAAGAGCTGCAAGAAGAGATGGATATTAGCATCGTCAGTTCATCGGGAGTACAGCCCGACCTTTTGGGTTTGACAACACCGACAATGGAATTACCAAATGCTAATCGCTTCGAACTTTTGGGCTCTCATGTTGCGGGAGAAACTTCCATAATTCAATCCGCTCCGGCATTTTCAACTCTACCAAATATGAGTATAAGCCGGGAAGGAAAAGGTGGACTGGCCAAATACTCGCAACGCTCAGCGTTTAAGCTGTCTCGTGATCGTATGAGTTACGATGGTCCGTCAAGACCACAAATTGATAATTCTCACATTGAAAGGAGATTTTCTTTTAATTTAAAAGCTAAAGAAATAGTTCTCCCCCTTGACGGTGATGACTTAGAAAGTGATCTAGGGTATGCTGCAGCTGAGGAAATGGAGGGCAACCACAGAAAAGTTATTGTAGAGCGACTTGAGACTGTAAAAAGTAAATATCCCGTGTTCACTTGGTGTTAGCTGGCTGATACAATTACTTGTTTAATCCGGGAAAAATTGGGTTTATCAGGCGTATCTTGGGGGCGTTCGGTACGACTAGAGCGAAGAAAGCTTCGGCGTATGGTAGCACAGAAAGGACATCTAATAGTTACATGGAACATGTAACCATAATTTATGTGAATTGAAAGACTTTATGATCTTCTCAGTCAAAATACTTTCAAAACGAGTTTTCACCACTACAGTGCGTCTACAAAAGTTTAGGCAGATGCAACTACTACTTTTTTTATCTCCATGATATTATGGCACCCAGTGGCATTCTCAATTAAGCACATTACAAATACTTCAGGTCGTCGTCACAACACATCCTTTTATCCGATATCGAATGGTTGACACGTGCAGTCATTGGTTCTAATCGCTGTTTTTGATCCACTGCGAGTGATCTGTTCAGGGGATGCGGTGGGTGCGGACTCACTGAAATTAAGCGAGAAAAAGATTCAAGTCAAGTATCGGGATTCATGGACTTCGGTATCTCCAACTATGAGCGGGTAGCGAGCGAATGTAGTGGAGAAACCCAACGGTTAGACATAGATGTATATATGAATCAATCCTTAGACCTTTTTTTGTTGTAGTGGATTTTCTCATCACATCACACCCATTGAGTTCACACATTATCACTCTCCAAATGGCCGAGATTAGTTTGTTATTTCTGCCTACCTTGACAGGAAAACCCACTTTTACAAGTTGGACATCTTCAGGATAGCTGGTTTATCGTTATGTCCACAAAATCAAAGGCTGATAAGGTGTGGTGGCCGTAGAACCTTAGCAAAGCTTCAGTCAGGACTAGTTCGGGTCGTTTGGAATAGACAAGATCGTATCGGGAGAGCCAGAATTAGGCCTACTTCGTATCATGTAGAACAGCCGATCTGAGTAATTTGAGCCGGAGAGATTACGGAGTGTTGTGAGTATGAGAGATTGGAGTTGGTCCATGGAGTAGATCTCTCGTCATGAGTTTGGCTCAGCGTGGATGCTGAGGAAATGAGCGTAAGTTGATTGCTTAAGAGAATAGATATCGAACGATCAAGGGACAAATTGGGGGAGTCTCCATGCAAAAAGCATAGGTTTGGGTGATGACTTCATTTGTTTTTAAATCATCTCTGTACTTCGTCATGAGGAGAGCGTGTCGACATTCCGATAGCTGTTGAGGTTTATGCGGGAAAGTATTTATAGTAATGTACTGTTTCATAAATAGCGTAATGACGTACGTAGGAGTTGAACACTACTGTAGGTGTAAGGGTGAGTTAATGTCCAAGTGGAATAAAGTTTTGTAAGCTGTCACCGCAGTTATGGTGAAAGGGTATACAAGACTTACGCTAATTATAACCTTTGATTACCTGGGGGAGTGTACATGTAGAGTGGCCACAGCAAACGCGTATGATACGCGCTCAGAATGGTAAAGCAGCGTAGCGCAATCCCAACCCAATCTTCAAAAGATCTAGCTGTGTGACATGAGGAAAGATAAAACTTGTCTGGACAATTCAACCATCGACTTTGACCGTTAAATATCCAAACCCAAGTGTAACGGTATTATATTTCAGATAACTTGGGCATTAAACATGGCGGATATGATAGAAAATCTTCATAACGTCACAGCTAGAGATACTTTACCACCCCAAAAACGTCGAAGAATTAATGAATCGCGAGTCCAAGAACCAAAAAATAGCCAACTCTCCAGTGGCAGTGTCACAAATGAATTACCTAGTCACACGGAAGTGAAGAGACCGATTGCAAGTAATGATAGCGCCGGTCGAGGAACTAAACCATTGCAAATATCACTCATTGAGGACGATGATAACGACAAAGATGGCAAAGTAGTTTCAGACTCAGAGATGAGAGAAGTTTGTTACGGCAGAATTGAGGGTGCTCAGATTTTAGCCTCTAAAGTTCCATCTGCAAAACCAGGAACAGTCTCAGTGTCTCATGATTTTTGGCCTCAGGTCCGCATTGTATTACGGCGACGCCTCGGGGAAAGTAGTCATATAATTCATGCAATGGATTGCACCCGTACAGTCATAGGAACAGTCGATAGAAATAGTGCCATTGGGCTGTCACCTCTGCTAGATTCCAAATATGGTATACGAACTACATCAAGAGTGATGACCAGAGCTAAAAAAGAAGGCGACCTGCCTCCTGGAAGTGATACTAATGCTCGATACGGGCTAGATTTAAACCTATTCGGCCCCAAAAAATATGCACTTAACATTGGACGGCACCTGTCTCAGAAAAACCTTTGGCTGCGGACGCCATTATTTCTCGAAGCTGGAGTTGAACTCCACAATCCTCATGCTATCAAACCTCCACCTCCACCTACACAGAAGCCCCCGACAGTCGGCTCATACGCTAGTTACCGTCAGCAAGGACCAGCGAGAACTACGGAAGAGATTCGAAATGACGTTATTGGTATGTTTGACACCTTGCAACGCTCAGAAAATCTTGCAGAAATGGAACCTGATTCTCGGGTTACCACAAAGCTACTCAAACATCAAAAACAAGGCTTATATTTTATGGTCAATAAAGAAAAGCTGAGTTCTCAAGTTGCTAATGGAAAAATGAATAATACTTCTTTGTGGAAAGAAGTAACTTCAGCTAACGGACAAAAAACTTATGTACATATCATTACTGCACAAGAAGAATATGAATTACCACAGCAAGTTCTCGGTGGAATCTTAGCTGATATGATGGGTCTCGGAAAAACTCTCTTGTCACTATCTCTCGTGTCCAAAACACTAGACATCGAAGCACAACGATGGGCTAAGCTTCAGCCTTCTGTACAGGAGGAAAGTCAGGAACTTACTTTGAAACGGAAAGGTAAAGTAGAAGCCACAAAGCTTAAGAAAACGCCTCTTGTCTTAAATGCTAAAACAACTTTACTCGTGTCACCACTGAGCACGATTTCAAATTGGGAAGATCAAATAAAACAGCATATCAAACCTGGCAGTCTAAGATATTACATCTACCATGGCTCAAACCGTTTAAAGGATCCTAGAACACTAGCAGAGTATGACTTGGTCATAACCACATATGGTTCTGTTACCAGTGAATTCAGTCATCGCTGTAAGAAGAAAGCGGGCTCGTATCCACTAGAAGAAATTAACTGGTTTCGCATCATTCTCGATGAAGCTCACATGATACGAGAGCAGTCAACTCAGCAATTCAAGGCCATCTGTCGATTGGCGGCTAATCGTAGATGGGCAGTTACTGGGACTCCTGTACAAAATCGCTTAGATGACTTGGGTGCTTTGATAACCTTTCTGCGAATCAAGCCATTTGACGAAAAAGGCGCGTTTGTGCAACATATCATGGCACCTTTCAAAATGTGCGATCCTGAGATTTTACCGAAATTAAGAGTACTCGTCGATAGCATCACACTACGGCGTCTTAAGGATAGAATTGACTTACCAAATCGTTACGATCGGATAGTCAAGCTCGACTTTTCTGTCGAAGAGCGAGTTGTTTACGATGTCTTTGCCAAAAACGCTAGTGACCGCGTCAAAGTGATCGTTGGACAGCACTCAAATGCCTTGAGTGGAAAATCTTATGTCCATATCCTGCAGTCGATACTTCGCCTTCGGTTGATTTGTGCTCATGGCAAGGACTTACTGAGCCAAGCAGACTTGAGGATTATGGATGGCCTAAGTGTAGACTCGGCGATTGATCTTGAAAGCGATGATGAAAATGAAATTTCAAGCTTGACTGAAAAACAAGCATATGATATGTACAATTTGATGCAAGAGACAAATGCCGACATTTGTGTTTCTTGCGAAGAAAAGATTGGTCAAAGTGATTCGGTCGATTTAGATGGCGATGGTAAAGACAATACTATTATTGGATATATGACCCCATGCTACCATATTATTTGTCAAAGCTGCATAGAAAAATATAAATCAGACATGAGAGACCTAGCTCAAGGTCGATCAACCGTTGATTGTCCAATATGCCAGCAGCATATTAGGCTCTCTTATCTTCCGCTACGGCAGAGTGGCATTAATGAGGAAGAATCGAAACTGCTACAAGCTAAGACTTTTTCCAAGCAAAGCAAAAATTTCGCAGATTACCGTGGTCCTCACACGAAAACTAAAGCCCTCCTCGATGATTTAAATCTCTCGCGACGAGAGTCTAATCTGATCCCCTCAGAGCCCCCAATTAAGAGTGTTATATTCTCAGGATGGACAACTCACCTGGATCTGATTCAGCTTGCCCTCGATCAGAATGATTTCAAGTACGTGAGACTTGATGGTAAGATGAGCCGCTCTGCTCGCTCTGAGGCCATGGATCGGTTTCGAGACGATCCCTCGGTCCTTATCATCCTAGTTTCCATTATGGCAGGTGGTCTGGGTCTCAATTTGACGACGGCTAACAAGGTTTATGTCATGGAACCGCAATACAATCCTGCAGCCGAAGCGCAAGCAATTGATCGAGTTCATAGGTTGGGGCAAAAGCGCGAAGTGGAGACGACAAGGTACATCATGAAGGACAGCTTCGAAGAGAAAATGCTTATCTTGCAAGACAAGAAGAAAAAGCTCGCAAGCTTGAGTATGGATCGTGACAAAGGACGTCTCGACAAAACTGATGCCGCGCGAAAGAGACTCGAGGATTTGCGCAGTTTGTTCAAGTAGGGCGATGCCGTTTGACTCTACAATATTGCATCTAGGTTGAGCCAGGAAGGGCCATCTTGGGTCTGCAAGCTACTGATTTTTATAGTACGCTACCAACCGAAACAAAAGAGGGCAGCGCACGCCGATGCCGTGCGAACGATATCTGCGCCAAGTTATTTAAACCCACTCCTGGTTCCAATGTCGTTTGCAAACGACTGCCCACGTCCCAGATCCGACACCCCATGACGCATGCCATCGCCTGTATAAATCAAGCCGCTGGAGAAATCACCAGGGTCCTATCTATGTCGGACATGATACGAGCGGAAGGTTCGCCTTCGTCCTACGAGGCTTGAGGGGGGGGCGATACGGAGCAAGCCATACTCGCAAAATAGTTGGTATCTAGACCTGATGAAAAGTATATGCATCTGACGTTGGAATGGAACTGGGCATACAGGGGTTCACGTGATATATTAGGATTATGTACGGCGTTTGAGGGACGGGAGTTAATAGCAAAGAGGAGAACGATCACATTAAGCAGCAATTCGAATGCAGTTATTGTGATCACATCCCGTAACCATACCGACAGTTGGTCTTATGAGCGCCGTCTATACTTGATGTATGCATATTATCTAGTAATGAAAATACATTTTCGTGCGATTCACATTCGATCTCTTGACCACGAACGGCAGTCGTTAAAAATAGAGATGAACATGAAATACAATGATGTGTCTCCGTGTCATGACCACCACATGATTTGTGTCCGCATGATGAGTCTGCCCTGCGGCTTGGTGTTCGCGATCGATCCACCATGCTAGTTCCGTCCCCAACCCGTCCCCCCACCGGCTCCACGACAGACTGGTCGCCGCGATGGAGCCTCGCGCCCGCGGGCTTCCCACAGCGGTGCCCACGTCCTGCGCATCACCTCGTCGTTGATCCCACACGCCAGCCAGCGCGTCGTTGGGACGTCGACGTAGACCGGGGGGACACGGATGAGGGCATTGTTTCCTGAGATGAGTACTTTGTCTCGAAGGCTCGTGTCTCGTGGAGGGAGCGGTCAGCGGCGATATCATGCCGGGAGGTCGGCGTCGTGGGCCTCATTTCACGTCACGCATTTGACGGGTCATGCGTCGTTAAACGACGGGCGGCGGGATGTAGAGCGATGGAGTATTTTCGCGTCTCGAGGTCTGGCGTGTCGAACATCTCGTCGTCACGCAACGTCTTCGCCATACGACATCCCTTCGGCTCAACTTCTTCGCTTCCTCGGACCACCATGGCACCGCCGCTTCCATTTCTCATTCATCTCTTCGTTGGGAAGTCCATTGCCTCACCCTCGATACATCTTTCGGTGCCCCGCGGAACGTTTGTCACCCTCCGTAAGAGGCTTGCGGCGTCGTCGCGTGGGATCACTTGACGTTGAGACCACTCTCTCTCTCGCCGTGATAGTGTGTTCGTAGAATGACGAAAGCATGTACAGATAACCATGGGGTTTTCACGCATTTTCCTGTGGTGGGTATTCACGGTAAAGGTTGCTTGTCCGTAAGGCGTACTCCTCGTAGTGATATCTGCAAATGAAATCTGAGTATGAATGTTCTTAACGTCAAAATGAGTCGTTCTACAAAAGAATACGTATCTTCCGAAAACACCTGCATGGTCCTCAAGGCGCCGAATCGGGTTAATTGAATTTTAATTTAATTTAATGCAACGCCTCGGTAGTCCAAAATTTTTGCACTTGCAGGGCTACCAGATTATTGATTTTCAGCACGCCAGTAGCCCTGTAAATGCAAAAATTTTGGGCTACCGAGGCTTTGCATTTAGGCAGGTTCAACTTTATCTCATCACCAGGCTTCATCGCGGCAGCCGACGTGATCATGTAAATCTCCATCCAACTGCATGTACACACGTATATGCACACTATGAAGCCCCGTTGTATATGTGTTGTGGCCACCTAATGAGCGTATCTATACAAATGATTGCATCACTCGCTCCTCCATTATTTCCTGTTACAAAAGGAATAAAAGTTCAGGTGTTGCTAAAACAAGTGGACAGATGAGCAAATATAAATAAACCAGAAACTAACCCATCTCTTAAACGCCTCCCAACCTCAAGCGCCGCTCTGCATCATGGCACGCCAATTAATCATGGCTAGGACCATCTTCGTGAAATTAAATAGCTATGCTCCCATCATTTACTCACTTTTCGCACATTTCCCTCGCTCGCGAACTGAGGTCTCATAATCATTTCGCCTCCTTCCAATACTCCTCTCAACGTAACTAGCCCCAGATACCAGATCGAAGCCCCTCCCATCGCCATTTCCAGGCCCATCCAACATTTCGATGGCGTCTTCCCTCGGCGTCCCAGGGGTTTGAACTTTCGTGGCTATCTTACGAACCCAGCCTTCCACACTGTTGAGATTTACATTCGGGAAAGAAAGACCATTACTGCTAGGTCCAGAATGTGTAGAAGTAACACTTTCAGTGGCTAGATTATCCAGCTCTCTCTCGTTTAGATATAGTTGTACATTCTCAGAGCCGACGGTAGATGTAGAAGGAAGAGAATCAAT
Organism: Podosphaera aphanis; assembly: GCA_022627015.2. Classification (NCBI taxonomy): domain Eukaryota; kingdom Fungi; phylum Ascomycota; class Leotiomycetes; order Helotiales; family Erysiphaceae; genus Podosphaera; species Podosphaera aphanis. The sequence goes on from JAKRRZ010000030.1 coordinate 26,022, forward strand.
AGCAATACTGGGAAATCGTTTGCTGGTCCATGTGTTTAATGCATCTTTTGCAGGGCCTGGTTTGCGCACATTCTTACCCAAGGTCCCTACACCGCCAGGACCACGAAGCCAACCTAAGCGGTCAAGGCTATTAGATAAGCTATCAGGGGATGGTAAAGAATTAGATGAAATGGGAGTGAGATGGGAGAGACCAAGGTAAGGGGTTGATGTTTTCCGAGAGGGATTACTTGTTTGGCTATCGATCGAAGATCGAGAAAGAGTTGGAAAATCTGAAGATATACGAGGAGTTGAAAATGCAGACATGTTTGCAAAACTTTTTCTTCGTCTAGGCGGAAAGTAATTGAGCGTTTTTCTTGATATTCGAATTATCTCAATAGGCTTGGAGGGCAAAGAATCAAGTAGAACCCAGCGTACATGTGTCCAAGGCGTGTCGTCATCGCTAGCACGTTCTATAGACGTTTCAATCGACAAATCATTCGCCTTTGAGAAAAGTGATTTTTCGCTGTTTGAAGGTGGAGCTATAAGATCAGCTTCCATTGAAATATCTGGGGGGGCCGGACAAGGTCTTCCTTTGATTGCGCATGAATCAACTGGCAAATATACCCTCTTTCTAACCTGTATAGAATCCCCTGCCCAAAGACGGTTTGCCTTCTTAAAAACATCCATCTTGGAATGAAACTTGAGCACAACCCCCTGAAGCGTATCCTCTGGCTGGACATGATATACATAGACTAGAGTATGATCATCCTCTTCTTGTCCACTCGGTCTTGTTTCTTCTATAGACGTCCTGCGCTTATAATTCCCAGCACTATCCACCAGGCTTGCCCCATCATCCCGGCCCTCTAACATTCGTGCCTTCTTTCTTTCCTTGAGCTTATCTTCCCTCTCTCCTTCAACGCCTATCCCGATCCTTGCATCATTCTGCGATGGTAAGCTCGTTTTTGGACCCCAACTACATTGTGGTCTCCCTTTCCCTGCGCTAGCAGCGAACCAGCCATCATTCTTGCTCGGTCGTGGTCTCGTAGATTTATGTCCATCGGAATGACTGTCACCGGCCATCATGGAGAATGCCATCTCCTGTAAAGCATTCAATCTTTGACTGGCCCAAGATCCTTCCCAAACGCTTTTCTTTGCTGCATCAGTCTTAGTCCTCTCAGTTTCTTCGATAAAAGTTTCTGTTCTCGTTCGTGACCGACGTTTTCTCTCCGCATTGAGACCATGATTTCTCTCATGAGCAGGACTAGCTGCTCGAGTACCATTCGGTATGTTTGTGCCACTTTTACTGGCCTGGCTTTCTTCCTTATTTTTCAGCTTCTTGTTGCGAGGTCTGATACCAACGCCATCGGCAATGCTAAGGCTCGAATGCTGGCTGGATGTGGGTTCTGCTAGTGGCAATGCGAGATTTGTGGTCGAAGTAGTAGCACTGGAGGACGGAATCATGATGAGGATGCAGATGAAGATAAGGATCAGACCGACCACCGTCGTTGGGCATGAGAACTGCTGCAGGTCTGAGAACCGAGGTCCGTTGTTAATTGGATCATAGAGGGAGCAATAATAAATTTGAATAGTGGTTTAAGTAAGGTAGGAAAAATTGATAGCAAAGCGGACCAAACTAAGGTCGAACGCTCGCTGTCGTTAGAAGGATGTGATGGACTCTGGTGCTGTTACAAGTAAGTCTTGGCGCTACCGTGGCTTCCTTCGTCATGTAAAAGCGCAGTTATCCCGATATTCGGGCAAGTTTCCAGAGCGTATATCTAATTATAAGTACAAGTCTTGTACGTATAATTTGACAACAAGCCTTAGTGTTTGTGCAGACACAATCTTAGGAAGAGAGTATCTTCAGACGTTGTAGCCGCAATCGCCAGACTCTTTCAATGAGATGGACTAATATTCTCACCATCAACACCATACATGATTCATCTCTCACCGAAAGCTTGCGCAAGGAGGAAGGCTGGAATATCTTCGTCCTTTTTGCTTACATGTACCACCAGAACCAATTTAGAAGTCTCTGGAGTGTGGTTACGAGACAGACGTTTTACATACATGTATCTTATTGGACGCTAACTAGCTGTCATGGTATCATTATTGTTTATTCATCCCATAGTATTAACTGATATATAACTGAATCAGCTAGCTCCTACTACACAAGTTTACTTTCAGTGAACAGCAGTCAATTGTCAATTAGTTCGTCACTCTAGATTCATGAGAACATGCATGTATGCTATGAAGTGAAAGATACGCTCGGAATACGCCATATAAACAGGAAAAGCCAATGAGAAGCTTAGTCGCGTTCAACTTAGCATAAGTTAGCTCTTGGTCGACCAGAGACTAGACAAAGGGCACTCTAAGATGACCTTGAAGCTGTAGCACTGAACGCATGATCAAAGGAAATCAAGGTCCCATATGGTATTATTTGTGATTTAATGTAGATGTATGACCGCGGGTTTGTTACATGTACTGTAGCTTCTCCTAGCCATAACTTTTTCCTAACAAGAGTTCACAACTGAAAATCCACCACGGTATATCTAACTATCAATGACTTTTATTTATTGGCGCTCTAGGAAAGATATCATAAAGCAGACTAATTATTCCATTTGTGTGTCCTAGCTATGTGTTCCAGCCAGGTAGGTGGACCAGGACCTAACCAACTTATATTGCGACGATGTCAAATTAACATTTTCAGTGACGGTCAATAGGGTCATTCATACTGTTCTCCCAAGTGGAGACAAGAGAAAGCTGTATCGAACCCTTTCGACGTTTTGTGCTTGGTCATGTATGTGGCGATGAAGGTACATTGGGCAACCAAAGGTGGCTGGCTAAATATGTCCCTACGGTAGATGTCAAAGGTTAAGAGTAGAAAGGCTGCAAGGCATCCGATGTCTTCAAATGATATTCAGCGACCCTCATGTCATGTTGAGTTATCCACCATATACCTTAGCAATCTTCATTTGTGTGCACAAGAATGATGCAAAAAGACGACGGCGAATGTGCCAGGGAATTGAAAAGTTGACTCTATAAAGTAGAGAAGCGTAGTGTAGGATTATATTATTTTTAAGACTATACCTAAACAAGCAAATGTTTTATGTACACAGGAGAGAATTTATAATATTTAACCGAGGAAACACACGTGACACATTGGTTCCCTGAACGTGATATTCTTAATACAGAGAGTAAATTTTCGCTGTACTTATATTTAATCAGTACGCTTTTCTCCACTCCACATCATTGACGAAAATAAGAGTCTGTCCCCGAATTATTAATGTGGTAAGCCGTATTTTGTTGTTTACTAAACCCAAGATTCACTGTAAATTCCATACTTTTAAATTTTAGCCATTTGACCATGACATTGATACATCATGAATCGGCATCTGAGTAATTGAGTTAAATGCATGGATTTGATGAGACTAGATGAGATTTAGGTCGATGATTCAAGTACCAGAGGTACATTGCAGGCGAAATATTACGTTATAGAAACTCAAAGTTGCGCATGCTCTGACAGATTGATTATCTTGCCCACTACAAAATATATAGGAGAGCCAAAAGTTGCGTAGAGACACATTAAGACACCTACCGTGATTCCAGAGTGCGATTGTAGTAGTATTGTAAAAAATTCATCGGGTCAATCGTCTAACAAACCTATTGTACACTCCACTATTTTCTCGGTTCCATGCCCGTTGATGGCACTGACGGGAATAGCTACGACTCCCCCAGTCCAGACATTGTTTTGTTTGCTAGGATGCTCCTCTAGCCTTCTATTAACTCTCTCTAGGTACCCCCTTAACTGGGCAAAATTTGCCTCTGTGTCGGGTAAGTCAGCTTTAGTGGCAACAACAAACCAGGGTTTGCAAGCAATCCTTAGCTTTTCGGGTGCCATAGGATTTTCGAAGCTCGGCCCAGAGTGTACGATAATAGTTTCTTGACGATTAGCCAGCGCGTCTTCTGGAGAGTTAAAAGGATTCCAGCGGGCCTCGATGTGGCTATTTTCATTTATTTCTTGGGTTTTCATTTGCTCATACATTCCAACTTCTTTCCAGAGCGCCTTCAGTGCTTCAACAGCATTACCTGCATTTAGATCCACTACAAAAGCAAGAACTCGGGCTCTTTCTACATGCCGTAGAAAAGTAGTGCCAAGCCCACGGTCTAGATGAGCGTCTTTTACGAGGCCAGGTATATCGGCAATAGTGAACTGTGTCCTCGGTTCTCCATCTTTGTAGGTAGAATACGTAGAAGGTCGACCTTTATGATTATCCAAGACCACCGTGCCGATATTGGGTTGTAGAGTAGTGAAAGCCCAATTTCCAACCCGTGCACGACTTTTGGTCATTGCTCTTAACAAAGTACTCTTTCCTGCATTTGGTAGGCCTACGAAGCCGACATCCGCCAATAGCTTCAGCTCAAGTTCTAATGAGATTCTAAGTCCTTCTTCACCTTTGGTCGCATACTTTGGCCGTAGAACCATCTGGGTCACAAAATGTGGATTACCTAATCCACCAACTGCACCTGCAGCTAGTAATAGCGGAGTTTCCATGGGCTTGTTCAAATCGAGAGATATAGGCGCTGGCGCCTGCATCGTAGCCAAGGGGGATCTCCGCGCTCGCGGTAACCGAGGAAATTCAGCTGTAGCCACGTCGGCGGGAGTAATAGCAGGATACAATAGCCACTTCTCGCGACTCCATTTGTGTGGTCTGCCATTAGTACCATATTTATTCTCTTGGCTTCTTGAATAGTATCTGTCATTTTCCAAGGCTACAGGGTCAATCCTTTCAATTTCTCTCACAACAGTACCTACTGGAACGCGAATGATCACGTCTTCACCTCGTTCGCCTCCTTTAGTTTTGCCCCTTCCATTTCTTCCTCGACCTGCACGTAAGATGTTGTGTCGGGCTAGTTTATGTAGTGAGGTTTCACCACGTACTGCCTGGATATAGACATTGCCTCCGGTGCCGCCATCACCACCATTCGGGGGTCCTGCATCGATATACTTCTCTCGAAGGAAAGATATACATCCATGGCCACCGGAGCCGGAAAAAATTGTTATGGATGCTCGATCGGCAAAGATCGTCCGGGAATAGTCGCTGGGTGGCGGATTAAGATGCGAATTTTCCTCAGGTAAGTGAACGTTTGCAAATTTTGGCTGAGAAGAAACTTGGGCTGGAGGGCTGGTGTATTCCGGTTTATTGTGAATGAGAGAAGATAAAAATCGAGGAGAGCTTTTGGAAGTAATAAAGGACGGATACAGAAATGGCGTTAGAGTTGATAGTATTTGATGACATCGAGGGGACATAATGGTGGCCAGCTATCTGGTCGTTTGTAAATTTGCAGGCCACCGATGTATTATTTATTGTATTATCCTGGGCCAATGAAGACGAATTGAGCTAAGGCATTTTATCCGTTGTGTACATGCAGGTACTGTGTGAGTGCTTGATAAGTAACGTTGTCTCACGGACGACAGGAATAACTAATTAATTAAGGGAGAAAAAAGGAGTCGGTAGGGTTAAGTCGACCATTCAATCTATTATCTCAAATGTAGGTCGAATTATATGCTGATTTTTTATTTTACACACAACTAATGTACCGGTTTATTCGAGAATTAGCCTCCACGCCAAATGTTACTGCACTGATTCAAATCAAATGGCAGCTTCCAATTTTCCCTCAATTTTTCCTAACGCTCCGGAAAAGACCCTTTCGAGTACCAGCGTCCAGAGTCAGTGTTATCCCTCAGGCAACAATTTAGTTACCTATCAAAAACTACCCACCCACCGAACATTCTCGAGAGTTTAACCTCATGGATGCTGTAGATCCTGACTGTGCGATTTGTAGCCAGCCCGCAGCTGTGAACTGCATGTGTGAAGCCCGTGGGTTAGATATTGCCGTCAAACAAGCCGAGCAGAAGATGATGACTTCAGTAAACTTAGAGATTCGGTGTGTAACTCATCACCCCACTCACAAATCCTCTAAAACCTCCTGTTGAGGTTCTAACAGAATCCTCTCAGTATGCTAATGCAGCACAATGTGAAACAGTAGCTGGGTCCGTATCCATGCTCGAGACCACATACTAGCATACTTTAATATGCTTAAGCGTCGCCGCGAAGAAGTGCACGCAAGGAATCTGAATCGACTCCATGATCATGCTGCGTACTACTACCATAGACCACCACATCCTTCCGACCTGGCCCTCGCAGATGCTGAGCACAAGCGTGGCGTTGATGAAGATTGGAAATTAAGTGTGCAACGGTATCCAGAGGTCTTGGAGTACTTCTACGGATTAGTAGAATTTACTCTACCATCTGATGATGATCCTAATGTCAGCGATCCACAGATTGGCGGTGATCTCAATCTAGGTGCTTCGAATTCGAGCGATCCAGAGTTTGATCCAACGTCTAGAGATGGGAGGAAAGTAAGATTGAGGGAAAATATTGAGGTAGAGGAGAGAAGAAGACGAAGACATAGTCGAACAGAAGAGAGAGTTAGTTCAGGACGAGTAAGGGAGAGAGAGAGAGAAGTGGAATATGGAATGGGACCAATAGACTTACAACCGCCGCCACCACAGAGGGGATACTCTTACACACCAGGCTACTAACTACTCCTAACTTGAGCTAGCTCTCAACGTTCAGACATGTCTTGAATATGGTTACGAATAAATGAAGATGACGCATTTCTACTATATGAATGATCTTTATTATGTACATCTGATGCAAACTTTTACATATATTACTCTTATTACTTAGTGTAGCATAGCGTCGGCGTCATCGTTATTCATTGATTACATTTTTCTTGCAGCAATTATATTTCCATCACTAATCTAGTAACGCTTGTGCGGAATTTCCTCAAAGAAAGACAAACCTATAATATATACTAGGAAAAAATAGTCTTTATTACAATCTGTCCTACGAGTGGGTGTGGTCTCGGCATCCGTCCCGAAAACAAAATCCGAGCTATTCAAATTAGGGGGTTTTCATGATTAAGTCCTATAATTTGCCCTCCGAGGAGATAGCCTCGCCACCCACAATTGCATCGATCCTAGCGCTGGAATCGAGCGCTAAACTATTTGGTAATTTTGGTACAATCGCTGAGGCTTTTACGTCTCCGTTATAACGAACGTTTTCAGTTTTAGAGTTTGGGCTGGATTGATTCATGGATTCCTCAGCTTCCAAACGTTCGAGTTCTTTTCTGGCTTTGGCGATATTCTAGGCAAAGATTTTTTAGTATGAATTCAATAACCATTAGGAAGTCAAACAAACCCTTTCAGTCTCGGCATCTTGGTCTGCTTTCCAGAAATCAAGCTTCGCCAGCACTTTTTCTTTCACAATAGGAATATCGGCTGCAATCATAGGAGGATCGATTCCCATGACGGCACAATCTTCCATCACGGAAGGGGGGCATGAATACTTGCCCGTAGAGGAGCTATCCTTAGCGGCGGATTTTTTTGATTTTTTGCCCTTCTTGCGTGCAGTGCCTGCAAAATAATCTTCTTCTTCTTTCTTGGTGATTTTTATTCCTTTAATGCCCGTGTCGTCAACCTGGCGTTGAGCTACTGCTTGAAATTTAGATGGAGCCTGGAGAGGTGTCTTTTCTGCCAAATATGAAGGATCTAGAAAGTGAAGTAAACTGTGAGCACGTCGAATTTCATCTAGATAAGCTTTGTCACTCGCTTCGGTTAGAATCTGTTGGGCACGAGCTTTCTTTTTCTCCTGCTGATACTTCTCTTCATCAGCCTTTTTCTTGTCCCTAGCCCGCTGTCGAGCTTCATATTCCCATTTTTGAACCGCTCGGTTCTGTTCGTAATATTTGTCTTTTATTTCTCTTATAGCGAGGTATTTAGCTTGCTTTTCATCCTGGAGTTTATTTCGTTCATCTCGTAGGCTATTGATGTTTCGGTATGCAGTATTCTGTTCAGATTTGATCGCATCAAGTTCTAATTGGATCTGATTATATTGATCAGAAAGAGCTTTACTTTCTGGATCGTCTAACTTCTCGCGTAGTTGTTGGACGAGAGTCTTTCTTGTATTTATGGCCTTTTGAGATTCCTCTAAGGCGATGAAAGTTTTACGCTGTCGACGTAACGCAGGTATTTCATCTAAGACTTTTCTCTCGTCAACAATTTTCATAGTTCCAGAATTGACTAGTTTTTCAAGCCTTTCGATTTCTTTGTCAACGTCTTCAACTGATTTGAAGTTTAGACGTGATCTGGCAGTCTTTTGCTGAGCTATCATATCTTTCAGAGCTGAGTCTTCCTTTTTGATTTGGTCAAAGATTTTGTTACGGCCATCTTTCCTCGCAACTTGTTTTTCTCGTATCTCTTTTAGCTGTGAAACCAGTTGGGTACGATGCTTTGCAGACGGCGAATCGTTAGAGTTTGGCTTGGCAATGTCCAGTTGAGCCTTAATCTTATCCTGTGGTAGACTAGTCAGTTATTTTGATTCTAATATCTAAAGATAAAGAAAGGACAAACAAGGCTGGCTACAGCGTCGGCGTAATCTTTTTCTGCATTTTTTAGGGCTGTTTTGTAAGCTTCCTCGTCAGGCTTCTCTGGTTTGAGAAGACTTTTCTTTTCAATAATCTCTACAGGCAGAACTGGGACTGCCATTATCGTAAATTTTAAATGACTCTCAGTTGAACCGTAGATTCTGCACAATGAAATTGTTCTTTTATCTGGTATTTATTCAACGTATATAGTAGATGATAGTATGGCGTTTTGCCAGTGGTCTTGTCGGAAACGCATGGTGAGATCGGGACTCGTAGAAAAAATAATTTAATCACGTGAATAAAACCGCTAGGAAATTCAGTGAAAGGCAGCACTACTTTTGCCACGCCGATGTTCTAGGCGGGGCTCGTCTTACGCACACAAGATAAAGCAACCATCACCCCCTCAGCCAGTATGTCTAGCGATGAAGACCGCGCGAAAAAGCACCGAGAGGCCAGCGAGAGAGAAGCAGCTAAACTTTGGCGTGCTTGGAGAACTGTTCATGAAATGGTACAGGATAGAGGATACGAACTATCCGAAGAAGAGGTCAAGATAGGTTTCGAAGACTTCAAGCATAAGTACACCGCTGATGATGGCTCTGTTTTGTAAGTACTGCGCTATAAGTCTACTATCTGTGCCAGCACTAATTTAGAAATGAGACGCAAAAATATGACTTTTTCTGCCCGCCCTAGCGATGCCATGATGAAAAGATATAGCAACCCACCTACTGCAAATGACCCGAATCCGAGTAGCCCCGACATAGGTACAATCTGGGTCGAATTCCTGCCGGACACCAGCGTGGGGATCAAACAGATGCGTACATTTGCACAACATCTCGTTTCGAATAATTTTCACACCGGCATTCTCATTACATGCGTTAGCATCACTCCTGCTGCTCTCAAGATCATTCCTGCAGTCGCAAATGAAACAAAAATTGAGTGCTTCGTAGAACAAGACCTGCTAGTAAATATTACACATCATGAACTAGTACCAAAGCATGTCCTTCTCAGCAAAGAAGAGCGGGCAGCAGTTCTTCACAGATATCGACTCAAAGACACCCAGCTGCCAAGAATTCAGCTTGGTGACCCAGTCGCACGATATCTGGGGCTCAGGAGGGGGCAAGTTGTTAAAATAATACGAAAATCTGAGACTGCCGGAAGATATGCGAGTTATAGACTTTGCGTTTAAAAGTTAAATGGAAATATTACAGGATTTGCCCGGCGAAATGGCGCAGACTGAGGTTACTTTGAGGGAGGGTGTTAATATAAATATTTGGTTACAGGAGTAGTTGGGATCGCATGTATTTCATACCATTATTCAAAATCTTCTTAGGTGTGAAATTAGGTTGACATATGTAGCTGGAGATTTAAATCAGATTGCTCTCCGACTCTGTGAATCAGAAGCTAGTGGGTTTCAATACCGTGTATACCACTAACAAATCTCTTACAACTGTTCTACGCCTTCAGACACCTACCACGTAAATTTGCTTTTTGATAGCAATGCATCTTGACAGACCTCAACTTTTATAGTCACCACACAACATCAAGTCTGCATTGATATTTGTTGGATTGAACAAGAACTATAAATTTTTTAATCCATAAATTCCCTTGTAAAAATTTATAACAAAAATGAGATTTTTGAAAGTAACTTGGGCAAGGCGAGTGAATCTAAATTACAGATGTTACTCGCAAGATAAGACTTATGTCTGTTTATAAACTGAGATATCCCAAAAAACTCCATGACGCCGTCTGGTCACACAATTATCCCACTCGAATTTCACAAAGCCTAAAAGTTTAGGATCAGGAAATTCATGAGAATTCAGAAAATTAAGCTTCATATATCGCATATAAAAGGATCCTGCAAGTGTCGGTCACTGCACGACAATCAAGTGCCACAAACTATGTATATTCTATCTATGTGGATCCCTATACACTACTACTGGTGGCCCGCATAAATGTCGTTTTGCTTGAGGATATGCAAGTTCATATGCAGGTGAAAATTCTTCTTCCTTGGGTCAAAGTTCAGAAAGAGGGGAAGGCCAGGAGGTCTGGGAATTCGCTGAGAGCCATTCCCCTCGTTTCTGAGGTAGGTGGTTACCATTTCACTTTCATTTTCACTTCTCTTTCATTCATTTCTCTGACCATCTGCTAACTTCACCATGGAAAACGACGCCCTCATCAACGACGCCTTCATCGACGACCCCCACATCAGAAACGTACGTGGGAGGAGATCTTCTAGCAGCTCAACTATAATAGTAGCATGGGTTTTCCCCGTTGATGCTAAAGCCCTACGGACACGCAATTTATCAGGAGGAATTGTCGTTTCCACAAGGGCAAATGACGTTTTCGCGCCGGAAATGTTGGTTCAGTCATACATTACTATCTTATCACTGCTAAAATTACTCAGTTTTCCACCGATAACGAATCCTATAGTTCAACAGGAACTGCCACCTCTGGAAGGACTAAACCAATTTTTGCTGCCGCAAATGTTTGTTCAGATAGACATTCACTCACTCACTGCTAATATCACCCAGTTTTTCTCTCCCGATCACTCCTGTGATTCAACAGGAGCTACCGTTCCTTCAAGGGCAAAATCCCATATTTGTGCCGGAAAGGTACGTTCAGGCTGTCATAATTCATTTTCACGCTGCTAACAATAATACCTCAGTCCTTTGCCGTTCCCAGATAAAACCTTGGAATTCTCGGAAATGCAGTCTTAGCCCGATCTATCCTAGTTGCCGAATGGACTACCATTGTTCAAACCCGAGAAGTTTATCAATGAAAATAGTGTTACATTTGCTGATCAAAAACTGATGATAAACTAGTGACTTTGTGGAATTCTTGAATCCGGCCTAGGCTGTAGTTCCCGAAGTAGCCCCTCAACCTCAGCGTCAAAGACGCTGTCGAGAGACGTCAAAATTGGACCGAGTCGCCATCAAAACGGCACGAAGGTCTGGGCTGGTTGGTAAAGAGATCGCCCAGAGGCTTGGTTATACCGAGAAGCAAGTGTACTTCGCCTTGAAAAGCTCGGTAAACCCAAGGAAGTACTTGTGTGGGGGTAAACCTGCCATAACTCTTGACATGGTGAAACAAATTGTCGAGCAGACTAGGAGGTGTAAACGGAACCGCTTCGCCCCCCTAGATCTTATCCCGACACTCGCTCCAAACTAAACCTCCATGGTTTTGGGATGAAGTCAATCCGCACAGCGGTCAAATCAATTGGCCACGGGCGAAGGAAGGCGAAGAGGAAAGGCTACTCCAACAGGCCCGAAAATCGTCGTCTGAGAAGAGAATTCGCCAAGAGGAAATTCTCATGTCTCGTGAGAGCGTCTACAGTATGATGTTCTTAAACGAAGTTTGGGTGAATGGAGGGTTGAATGTGTCTAGCTACGCGACAGTGCTAGTCAGCGGTAATTCTCACGCGGTTCAGATGGACCGATATCATGCTGACTATCCTGCTCAAAATCAGGTCAAACTTCCTGATTAGATGTTCCATGGGGCCATCTATGATGGCAGAAAAGCTCTTGGTACGTTCTGGGAGAAGAATCGGGGGACCGTCAACTCCGGAAGATATGATCAGCTTATCCATCCACAAGTTGAGGCCTATCTAAGGGAGGAAAGGGCGAATGGAAGGGCCCCTATCTTTAAACATGACAATGCGCCTGCACACAAATCCGAAGAGACCCGGGTGAATTTGCAAAGACGTCAAGTCCCCACGCTACGCTGGCTACCGTATTCTCCTGACTTGAACCTGATAGAACATGTTTGGAGTTGGATGAAGAGATTTATTCAACTCCATCATTCTATGGTCAATTACGATCCATCGAGAATTACTCTTCAGGAGCTTCGTTGGATAGTACAGCAGGCCTGGCTAGCGGTTCCGGATGATTTCATCCCCAATTTACATGAATCTTGGTGGGATTGTTGCGCTGCAGTCATTCTTGCTGATGGGGGCCCTACCAGATATTGAGTCTCTTTAAGTCTTTCTGTTGATCCATTCGGTATAAATTTAATATTATTTATTTATTTATTTATTTATTTGATTTGATTTCAATTAACCCGATCAGGAAACCCAAGGGCCCATGCAGGTGACTATAACTGTGTATTTACACAAGAGGAAACCTCACGATAAAAACCCCCTAATCTGCAGTCTTATGTCTGTAATGTATTCAATTTACCTTCAGGAAGTGCCTTACACTGTACAACCAGTGTGTGGTCCGTCTCACCCCTTCCCTGCTCTGTGCATCATTTCCCGCATCGTCGCCTCAACTTGGCTGACAAGTCGAAACTGTTCAAGGTAATCTTCGTCTAAAATCCACTTCGTGATTCTTGCCACATCTTCCGGGCTTTGAATCATGGACTGATAGGACCTATCATTTGATTTATGCAGGAATTCCCCTCGTCCCCTCGCCCACTGCGGACACGTCATGACCATATGCCTGACGTTCTGTGACGGATACCCACACTGGCACTATGGGTTGTTGACTCCGGGTACTTTTCTTCTGTTCAAATAAGAATTAAGCCCGATGTGCTCGCTTCTCATTTGTATGGCGATGCTGCTTTGGGTATTTATTTATTTATTTATTTATTTATTTATTTAGTTTTAAATATCTATCGGGAGAAAAATAATTGATACCATTACACCATTGTACAAGCACATGTTGGGAGTGCACCTATTATGAAATATATACTCAAATCTGTAACTCCGGGCTAAAGCTATGACAAGAGCCCCATCCCTAGGGGGACACGGTGACTGTAAAGTAAAGTACGAGGATATTAAGAATAGCTGAAGGCTTAGAAAAAAAGAAAATTGGGGTGCAGCGAGCCCTTACATGGAAAAACGTCATGCAGCACGGATCGGGCAAATTTCTGTGAGGAACTTCGACCTTTCCAAAATGGAGGAAAAACGTTTAGCACCGCGCGCGGAGCTGAGGAGAAAATCAAGTGTCCCAAAACCTCGGCGGTGACCACTTACGGCTAGCCGCTCACGAACCAGGGGGCAGAAAACTAAGTGGGTAGATGACTTGTCACCCCCACAGGTACAAGTCAAGAGGGCATCAGCGTGACGGAATCTAGCGTGATACGCGCGAAAGTCTCCGTGTCCGGTCCGGCACTGAATGAGATACCCGAGATTACGGCGAGGGAGATGAAGCTCCTCGGGGGGCTTCTTGGGGAAAGGCATCCCTAACTCACAATAGGTAGGAGGAGCATGATTTTGCCACCATGCAGAGGTCAGATCCCAAATATGCTGTTTCACCTTTGAACGGGATCCAGCGAGAGATGCGCCAGGGGGAGCTGGTAGGCGGGCAGCCTCACCAGCTAGCTTGTCGGCTAATTCGTTACCGGGTATGCCTACGTGGCCAGGCGACCACATCACGCTGCCTTTGCCAGGGGCTGCGGTTGGCAGAATTCTCCTTGAGGGCCATTGCGAGGCGATGTGTCGGAAATTGAGAATCTCTTGCTGCGAGGTCTTAGATGGGGTCGCATCGAGAAGACGTCGTGCTGCCTCCTGATTGTCGAGGATTACGTGGATAGATAATGCAAGGTGAGTGGAGGGAGCTGTTACAGCAGCTTTAAGCCCTGCGAGGGCTAAATTTAATATTTGTATACATATAGCTTGTCAAGTGTTGAAGTGTGCACGTGAATTTTGGAATCAAGTTGCTAGAGCAAAGGTATCGTGATTGATTTAGGGCCAAGGTAACTAAGGGCGAAGGTTTAAGTACAGCGGCTAAGTATAACTAAGGGCGAAGGTGATTGAGGCGACCAAGGGCAAAGCTGACTAGAGAGACTAAAGGGTGAAGACTAAGGTCTAATGGGATCTAAAGGTATGTAAAGGACAAAAGACAATATATGATGCTTCCAAACGCCGCGGACGCCGTATTTATGTACACTGATAGCGGGAATTCTAAACGTAAGCTAGCAAAACGCTAAACGTAAGGTACCACATCCTTGTAAGCAAGGTGCATCCAGACTACTAGCCAGATCTGGCTTATACCCTTGCTAGCTAATATTGTCCAAGCACATCTAAATGTAAATAAACAAACAAACAAGCTGGGTGAATAGATTCACACACTTTTACACTGCAAATTCAATATGACTACCATCGCAGAGACCACGAGTTACACCCAGGACGTACATGATTGTCTTTTCGAAGATTCTGCGCTAGAAGTTCTTCACCATCAAATGGATAATGTAGAATTTCCATGGATTGATACCGACGTGAACTAGTACTGTGGAGATGCCCATCAATCAGATAGTGCTAGGCTCGAAAAGTTTGTCTTTGTCTCTTTCTCCAATGATTTTGTGGTGCTACCACTAATAGTCTTGATTTTATCTATTATTTGTAGGAGTTAATGTTTCGTCACTGACACAATCCAGCGAACAAGGTCTAAACGACGAAGAAAATTCTAGCTCTATTCCAAACCCTCCCAGCTCTACTTACAACTCATACCTCGAGGCCGAGAAAGACTTACACGATTTTAGCCGGAGAGAGGGATTTGAAATCATTCTTGGTGGCGGTATCGTGAAGAATAAATCCCAAAATATCTATAAAAGAAGATTGATATATGCTAAGGGATCCAGACGTGTCCTTGGTAAGAGCAGGGAAACATGTTAGTCTACACGACCTAGCCGTACGAGTAAAATCACTGGGTGCAAGTGGGCTATCAGTATAATAGCAAGCAACATTGCGGAGCCTGGTCAAGGAAAATGGTTCACCAGACTTGGTAACACGCCGGAGCACAATCATGGCGCTGCACATGCATCTGGACTTGCGAATCATCGTCGTCGAGCTCGCGGCGACGAAGTTCAGGTATATCTCAAAAATGCTATTACATCAGGGATAGATCCAAAGAGGGCAAGATCACTAGCATATCAACAATTTTCTAAGAATTCGGATGGGGAAAACATGTTTATATTAAAAGATATTTACGATGAAAAAGATCGTCTTAGACAACACGAAATCATGTACAAGATGCCTATAGAACTCGCTATTTTAATTCTCGAGAAGGATTTTTTTTCGATTACAAGTGCGATGACTATACCAACGCAATAACTTCTCTATTTTTTGCTCACAGAGATATGATTTCGATTCTCGAAGAGAATCATCAAGTGCTGGTACTGGATTCAACATATCGTACCAACATGTATGGTCTACCTCTCTTTATCATAGTTTTAGTGACACGTATTGGAAATATAATTCCGGTTGCACATTGCTTTATGGAGTGGGAGAGGGAACCTTATTTCACATTGGCATTAAAGGTGCTCCGAAACCTTTATATTGAGTTCAGAATCCAGGAGTCCAACGTAATTTTTCATGATCGGGATCGAGCATGCATAAATGCCCTTGGATCAGTATTCCCAAACGTCCCAACAATTCTATGCTCATGGCATATAAAAATGGATGTCGAGACTTGGATAATACGTGCTTTTGGCTAAGACGAAGATGAACTCTCCCTAAAGGCAATCCTGAATCCTGTTGGGCAGCAGGCAATGGAATTCTTCTGTTCAATCATTAAGTCACCAACCGAGGAAGAATACTTGAGTGCACACCTAAGGCTTGAGCGACAAGCAGAGCGCTCAGAAGATATCGCATGGAAAGACTTTGTCAAATATCTTAATAGTCAATGGTTCACAAGACACAAAAGGCTATGTGATGCAGCCTGGACAGATCAAGTACGCCATTATGGGATGAACACAACCTCTCCAGGCGAATCTACATATGCAGAGCTGAAAGGATGGCTGAAGATAGGACGCTCTGATATCCTCACCTTTCTTAAGAAAATGGGTCCATTTAATGATCATCATGCCCAGAGGTATCAAGCAGATTTGGCTCGATCAAGAAACCAGGCGTCCAAGGTATTTACAGCTGGCGCAGACTACGGGTTCTATCACGAGTTGGTCCGAATTTTGACGACCTCCTCATCGCTACTTATTCGTAAGCAAAAGGAGAAATGTCAGGCTGAACTAAAGCGACGTCTGAATCAGAGCAATTATGTGATACCTACATGTTCCGGAGTCTATAATCAGACAATGGGATTACCGTATAGCCATCAACTGGAGAAATACTTGCCTAACATCGGAAGCGACACTCTAACTGTTCAAAAAAGAATTGTTCGATACTTGGCGTCTGATACCTCAACCGACACGCGAATTAGATAAAGCTAGTATTCGGCTACAAGAACCCCAGATACGAACACACAGAATTTTCAGATCCCAGAGAGTAGTTGCCTTGCATGCTCGGAACAGTGGAACATTTGGAACACAGTTTCATGGATTGGCATGCTTCATGTTAGTTGCAAGTCTTTGTGGTAAAACGGGGGCGTGCCGTTACAGGAGTTTGGAGTTGTACTCTGGGTCTCACACGACCGTTTCAAGATCATTTTACAATTT
>JAKRRZ010000031.1:0-25152 GCA_022627015.2 Podosphaera aphanis
AATGGGGCTCTTCGTCGTCCACTAACCTCCCGCCATCTATTCAACGCCCTTCGACACTGGACTAAATGGGCGACTGACTTTTCCCTGCCGCACTCACAAAATAGTGGTGCGGTGTCGTGGTTCCATCAGCGATGGTAGGACACGAAGTCACCGTGGCCGGTTCCGAAAAATGAAGATGTTGTGGGGGATGATTGCAAAACGTTGGGCGAGGAGACACGTGTAAGCTGGGGCCACCAAGACCGAGCACCTACCCATGAAGATTATGTAAAGAAGCATGGATATACCCCTGGATATACCCCTGGATAGCAGCGCCGATTGCAGGAGAAATAATACCCCTGTGGCCCTGTACTTGCGGTGGTGTTTTTCTCATAGCTTGATGAAAGCAGATTCAGATAACCACGGGTTTTTCCCGCTTTTTCCGCTTTTCTCTGTGGTGGGTATTCACGGAAGAGGTTACATGTCGCAAGACGTTATTATCATAGCACTATCTGCAAATGAAATCTGAGTATGAGTGTTCCAAAAACGTCAATATGAATCATTCTATGAGAAACACACCTTCCGCAATTATGCGTGTCATGGCTTCAGGCTGCATACACAAGATTTAGTTAAAAAAAAAAAGAGCCACACACTGATAGAGCACGTTACTATTGTATATCTGTATTAAATGTACTAATTATCCTCGAGGGCAAGTGTTTTGTATCAATAGCTATTTTTGGGTCTGGGCAGCATAATTGTTCGGTTGGTCACAGCCCTACCTCGCCTAATCGCTTTGCTATCAGGTGAGGGACGGCAATCTACAAATATTTTTGACACTTGATGCGCCAATTGAAATAACTCAACCGCAACATTCTAGATTGATTTTAAATTCTGTTGATATGATTGATGAGATACAACTTAAGGCTTTTAGCAAACTTTCGCATCATGATAAGTCCCATTGCGGGACCTAGAAGCTCGCAAAGTTGTCAAAGTTGAATTCTGAAAAATTAATCCTTTGAGACCTCTGTTGAGTAATATTTCATAAATTTAACATCTTGAAATATCAAATATCTATTTACTTTGCCATTTGATCACTGTATAGTACATCAGTTTTCTGCTTGAAATGATTGAGTGCCGATTTGGCCGTATTGATTTAGCAGTGGCTGAGTCATTTGATGTAATTTTATCAGCAGTCGTCGTGACTATATCAGATGACTCTATCACTATATGGCCAAATCGAGACTCAATCATTTCAAGTAAAAAACTGAAGCACTTCAAAATAATCAAATGGCATAATAAATTGATATTTCAAGATATTTCAAGATATTTAATATATGAATTATTCCTTAACAGTTGCCTCAAAAGATGGTGGTGGGAGGTTGTGGCACCGAAGGTCAAAAGTGATTATTCAGAATTCAACTTTGGCAACTTTGCGAGCTTCTAACTCCCGCAATGGGACTTATCATGATGCGAAAGTTTAGTAAAAGCCTTAAGTTGCATCTCATTAATCATATCAACAGAATTTAAAATCTATCTACAATTTTGTGGTTGAGTTATTTCAATTGGCGCATCAAGTGTCAAAAATATTTGTACATTGCTGTCCCTCATTCAACAGCGAAGCGAAGCGATTAGGTGAGGTGGGGCTGTGACCAACCGAAGAAGTATGAAGATATTTCCCATCTGTGATACATGTACACATGTGAGGCAGCTTGAAAGGGAGCGGGAATGAGGCATCGTATCACAACATATGACAGCATCTCAAGATTACCTCAAGGTCATAGACTCTCCACCTTCATGGCTCTCTTTTTATCACATTTTAGACTTATCCTAATGCCATCTGAAAAGATTTTCGTCTTATAACTGCATTCTTCTTATGAATCATACTTCGCGACTCCAATGCCTTCATCTTCCTTGGAACTCAAGTTCTAACAGTTATGAGCCCGGAATAGATATTGACGATGTTCTCCAGAATATGAATTCCTCGAAACCTATGCCATGTATCAACTGGTATTAACAATCACGGAATACTAAACTCATCCCATCTCCGTATTCCCGTGGGAACAGATTGTCTAGACATGATCCAGAAATTCGACTATTTCATCAGAATTTCCAAGCAACAAAATCAGAGGAAACAAAATACCCAAGAATGCTTATGAAGTAACGACACCATAAAATGATCTTATGATAAGCTCTCTCGCCCGCTACCTAGCCAACCAAACAATTCTCATCAAGCTTAAATACTTGTTTTCAGTGGACGACCAGTATCCTATCGAGAAGTTAGATGACGAAAGAAAATAATTTAGGTGGTCTGAATGACTCTACCAAATTTTCTTTTCACGGCGTTGTAAATTTGCAAGAGTATTTCGACACAATTTAACACTCAATCCTATACCACCCTGATGTTTACAAAGATATAGCTATTTATATTTCACTCCATATAATCTATCGAAATATTCACCAACAGTTGTTTCTGTATTCTCTTCTCATGATTCTCTTTGAAGACGAATCTGAATAATCATCACCATTTTTAGCAGGATCTACGACAATGGAACTAGAAATTCGAGAGATGAGACTCGCATTACACAAAGTCTAGCAACTCGAGGAATGAAGAGCAATTAAATATCAGTCAACTTGGACAATTTCATCTAGTCTGTTTGACAATAAGGCATAAAATAAAAGCGATATATGCTTTGTCTTGAGAAATATTGAGTTCCTCAGTAATGGTATTGTAAAGCAGGGTAGACTTCAATAACTTGTGATTTCAACAGACTAATAAAACGTTGCGCTCGGCCAAAGGCACAATTACATGCATATAAGTAGATCGTTAGTCGTGTCCGTGTACATAGATAAACAATAGACAAAGGTAACAACCATGGCAACAATAATGAAAACATAGTTACGACTGGGCAACCCGTAACAGCCGATTACCCTGTAACCTACTGGTATTACACACACGCTAAGGTAGTGGAGACTGACCATTTGGGGGTTTGTGAATTGCTGACTCACGCCACCCTAACCTGTAGTAAATTTCAGCTACGTTCGCTTCGGTCAGCGTGGCGTAAGTACGCCCATATCGCAAGTCTGCAATTCTCGCTTCTGGATAGGCATAATTAGTGAGCTGGTTTCTGGCCGAAACAGCCAATCAGATGTTTTTCCATATTTGCGTCTTTTGACCGTTGATCAGTACTTTATTTTTTATCCGTGAAGTGATAGAGACTCGGTTTTCATCATTAAGAATTTCAAGTTTGTGACCCGAGTACTAAGTAGATAAGACAAGTCATACATACAGTAAATTATGACATGTACTAAGATATATAAGTTCAACTCTCTTTAGTCGTCGTTCTTGAATGCTTTTCTTTTATTATTGTACTCTGATAGTCATTAATTGTTACTTGCCACATCTTGTCTGAAAGCGGTCGCCATAAGAGGTTTGGAGCCATCATCTCTCTACTGCATTCCGGCATCAGGATAGAAGAGGAATGTCAATTAAAATTCAGCTCAAACAGCAGACATGGATCTAACGAGCTGTTTGGACCTGAAAGACTACTTGGACGTATTCTTGATGATGATGATGATGATGGTCAAAAACAAGTTCCGGTGTTCATGACGTCATAATTACTGATCATACAGATATTTTGTACATGTCATCACACCACCCACCGCCCACCATCCGGAGTTATTTCTCACAATGCAGACGTCTGCTTTCGGTTGGATTTCAATTGAATCACATCTCTGCAAACAGACAGATAACTAATTCGCAAGTGTTTCTAGAGAAGCGCTATCACGGCAAGGTCACAATAAATGGCTTTCTATCTTTCCCTTCAATCCCTTGTCGCGAGGAACACAAAACGCGTACAACACAATTCAGAGGCGACAAGAGAGCTGAAGCAGACTTGACGAGAAAATTTTATGATCGTCAGAGTATCGGTGACATATTTTAAGTACGTCTGAATGGTTCCTTTAATCCTGCTATCATTCATACATCCCTGGTGTTCGGACTTCGCTCAACCAAGTCGTCAGCTGCATTACCGTTAGTCGGTCCAGCTATATAGCGTGGTGGATCTTGAACATGAAAACTGACTATGTTAGAGACCTCGGTCGAGAAACGAGAAGAGCGAAAAAATATTAAAAGTACGAGTCCACGAAGTTAAGTCGTCGGCGGCGGCGGCTCTTCACGTCGGTAATCAATCCATGAATCAGCCGGTAGAAAATGTCATCTCGACGCCTTAACCGTACAAGCAGCAGAGCAGCCAGCAGTCACAGAGATTCAACCTCCGACTTTATGACCGAATTCTCAAGTTCAACGCCCCAAATATCTTATCGTCGTCTTGAAAACCATGTTCTGCCCTCTGTCGAAACCAAGCCTAGCTGCGCTTATGGTGCGAACAGCCTTGCTCAACCTAGAAGAACGGTAGGGCCTCAAAGTACTGAAAAGCTTACCAGTGTCCTTCACGACATCCTCGATCCTAGGATAAAGGTTTCGAGCCCAAGTAAGAAGATTACCCCTTGCAATAACAAACCTACCACACCCATCACAGTCTCTAATGCAAGCAAAGATACTCGAACTCAAAGTCCAGTTACAATTCCTACGAGAAGAGAGAGCAGTTACTGTGAATCAATCTCCGAGCGAAGTTTCGACATTGAGAGTACGGTCTACCGTGAGGCGAGCATTGAATCTTCAATCATTGATCTCACAGAATCCAGTGGCATTCCTGAAGACTTTTCTGAAGACTCAGAAAATGTCATCGATGAAGTGGCTTATCCTATGAATTATCTAGCCCGACAAGAACATCAAGAACATCAAGAATCCGAGAACTTTGCACTCCAAGAAATTGGGTCACCACATATACATCAGACTCAACGCTCAAACTTTTTTTCAAGAATCAACAAGGTTGATAAAATTCGGTCTATAATCAGGTAAATTGTCCGCTGAAAACTCTTGCTCAAGGTTGACTAAATTCTAGCCTCAGACATCTTCCTTCAATATGGTTGTTTGTTGGAGTACCACTCGTAGCCATGTTTCTTTGGACTTTTCTGAACGAGCCCAGCATTTCTGCTATCGTATCATACTTGCCTGATACCCGGCCAACTATTTTTTTCGCCGATGAAGCGACTATCATACGGCAGCGATTGGGCAAACTTGAGTCTGATATATCACGCGTGAAAAAAAGAATGCTTGACGTCGATTTCAATGCAGTGAAGAAGCTGCAACTAATATTACCGGATAACATAGTATTGAAGAAGAAAGATGGAGTATCTCAAATTTCAGATGACCTATGGAAAGAGATTTTAGCAAGAATCAAGTCAGACGACTTTTTCCGAGAAATTGCGTCAAGCGGAAGGGAAAAAATGGGATCTAATGTGACCATCCCTTCCAACCAGGGCAGCAAATTTTCAAGAGAAAATGAAGTTAAGCTCGGGCAGCTTTACAACAAAAATCTAACACGTCAATTTCCTCAGCTATTGCAGGATTATGAAATCATATCTAAGACTGAGGTTATCAATCTGATAGCCGAGAATTGGGAAGTGCATAGGATTAAAATATTTTCTGAATTGAAAGCTCTCGCTCTAGAGTTAGAACATTCAATTCTCCGAGAAGCAAAGTCTCAAATTTCAAAGATGAGGCAACAAGAAATAAAAGCTCTTGCAGCGGAAGTTGTCAAAAGGCTTCCCGATGCTCAGTTACAAGCCACTGCTCGAGTGAATATTCAAAAAGGAATCTCTTATGACAATATGAAACCAAACCATTTTTCCAAAACGTTGGGTGCTATTATTGATAGGCGCACCACATCGCCAACGTATGCCTTTCCTAGTTATGCCGGAACGGGTATTTTCGAGCGAATAATGCGAGGCATAATTAATAATCCAGTTCCGACCTCTCACGGACCTGAGACAGCTTTAAAGAAATGGGAGGAGCAAGGTGAGTGCTGGTGCGTAGCTCTAGACGGTCAAGGGTTTGGACCAAGTCTTGGTGTTGCTATAGGAAACAAGATATTTCCAGAAGAAGTCGTCGTTGAGCACATTCCTAGCACTCTCACCATGGAACCTGGCTCCATCCCCAAAGATTTTGAGCTTCTTGCACTAATTGAAGATCCGAAAATGGAGTCGGTGATTGAAAACGAATCAAAAAGGTTCTTTCCTGAAGATTCCTATGGTCCCGTTAAAAAAATGAAGGGCTATGTGCGGATTGCTGCTTGGGTTTACGAAGCAAACTCTACTTCGCACATTCAAAAGTATGAAATTCCTCTAAATCTCAAGGCATTTGGAGTAGATACTAGCCGCTTAATCATCCGTGTCATATCCAACTGGGGAGGAGGAGACGTTGATTATACCTGTCTCTACCGTGTACGATTGCATGGATCAATTTCTCAACCAGATGGCGCATCGAAATGAAGAGGAAGAAATTTAGATAATACTTAATTACTCTGTGTTTTTTACCATGTTACTTAAAAGGAGTCTTAGAAGGGCGTTTCAGAGATATACCCAAGTCGTTTTGTATAAAAATTGCCAGGCTCATGAGTAGTATACGGACATAACAGCTTTTACAAATGCAGTGCGATTCCATCCTCAAATGACGTATTTGATCCTCCAAATCGTACCCTTCTTTCAAAAGCTACAGTAATACTTTGAAGCAAATCGGTAATAGATAGAGACACGACGAAGACTCGAGCAGTCCTGGAAATTCTGAATAATTTAGTCCCCTCGACGAAAAAGCGAAATAAGATTGAATAATTGGCTTATGATCAAAGCTTGACCTCAATTAGGATTTACATGTAATCATCATGCTCTATACTTCGCAGCTTTTATCTACTGAAGATTTTCAAAAAAATAGGATTAGACACGGTCTCATACGGTTAGAGCGCAACAGAAACGGACAGTTTTTGATATCGTCTACGCTCGACCTCCACTTACTTTGGGGCCTGAGATTTGGTTCTAAGATTGCCCGGTCGTGTTCAGCTCCTTAGGTCACATATCATCCTGGGTCGCGGAGATGCTGGAAGGGAAGCGGGAGTATCGGCACGCCCCATGGTTGCGCGGTCCAGACGGTGCGCCAGACCAATGCTATGGACTTTTGGTCGGTCAATAGAGCTCACTGGGTTGGTCGTCTGGATCGGATCGATATGGCACGAAATCTCGGCGGAAGGGAAGCAGATACTGCCTACGAGCATGGCGCACACAAATTGCAGCGACGGCTGGGATCGAGCGGTGTGTGGCGGGCGCACCGTCGTGGCCCACAGCGGAGGCGCGGATCCGGCTGACGCGGTCCTGGACCTTTCTTGATCGTCTAAGATCTTGGCGCATCGCGGGCGTCCTGCATGTTCGGGGACTGCTGGTTGGGTGTCACTGATTAGTCGGTAGTCTTCCGCGGGCCGTTGGCGATCGGATCCGGACCGATCGCGTTCCGGTTAGTTTTGAAGGTTTCTCTAGGATGATGCGGTTCGCTGCCCTACGATGTCGGTCAATGATATAGTTATATGGGTTATATTATTATTAAACAGCACCCCCCCGTCAAGGGCCTGATAGTTCAGTGGTAGAATTCTTGCTTTGGGATACACGCCTCAGATGTAAGAGGTCTCCGGTTCAATCCCGGATTAGGCCCTTATTTTACCCTGCATATAAGCATGAGATTTAGGTCTGGTTTTGATTTTGAGTTCAACTGGTAGTGAAGTCACCTAAAGGAACAGTGCAGCAGGACGGATGCACCCACCTTTGTTTGCACTCCTCTACATGAGTGACACTATTATTTCACTTCACTTTGATTTCGTTTACGTGATGTTATCCATACGTGTATTGTTTTAGGCATCCGATCGGTCTCATCTAGTGTGTGGAAGTTGCTGCTGAATCTTTTCCAGGACACTGAAGTACACACAGAAATATTTTCTCACCACCTCGTCGCACCTATGCTATGAGGATTCCCGCTATCATCGCGGTAGCTTTTTTCCTCGACCGCTGCAGCACGCCCATGGTGCGCGAGAGCCGCGATGCATTCTCAGTTCTCACCGTACGAACGATAATGAAACCGAGCTGCCAGACGACATGGGAAGAGTCAGATAGAAGAAATACCAGCTCGATATGCGGCACGAAGGTGTCTGAACACTTTCCCATGGCGATCTTGCGTCTTGGATTGATCTCACCTGGCCTACTTTTCTCGAATTATCAGGTTTGCGGGCTGTTCCGTTGGGAAATCAGCGCCTTGATTATTTTGGCAGTTGGGGCAATTTCATAGGGTTACGAGCATTCAAATACCTGGCTATCTTGGTGCTCGAAAAAGATCAAGTGGTTATGACAAGTTCCTGCTTGTCCACGGCCCAGATTTCGACAGTTTGGCATTCTTGTATCGATTTTCAATCCCCCCTTTGGATACATGTAACTACATGTATATGCGAAACTGTCTGTCTCATGGATTGTATATTCTCAATCTCTCAGCCGATAGTCGATGTGGCTTGACTTATTTTCATGACCTTTGGCGTCCAATTCTTACCATGCCCTCGTTTAGACTATAGATTGGGAGGCCGTACCTCAAGCTCACATCTGCGTGGGAAAATTTTCCCGCAAATCAAGATGGAGAACTATTAAAATTCTGGATTGGAAGCGTACAAGCTGTTGTCATTTATTATTGCGATACTTACTACTCACGGAAAATTCACAGGAGAATTTTCCTTGACTACAGCTAATCGAGCTAGTCCATGTCAGTCATGTAAACCAACGATCTCACAGAAGCTAAGACTAGCCCCTGGTGATATAAAAACTACTTTTAACAAGAACCAACTTGATGAGCATATCCTCTTTATTTGAGAAGTCAATCATTGCACTTTTTGTTGGGACTTCCGCTGCGATGTACTACTCGCACACAACACATACATGTCGGGCATGTTTGTTTCTCCCGCAAATTTTTCCAACGATTGTAAAATACTTTTCAGCTCTGACATGGCTCTACAAATCACATTGGAATTTTGGTTGTGTACGACGCAGGTTCATCATTGGTTACATTCGGTGATAGACGAATGGCCGTGCGGGTACTAATTACCATTCATCACTTGAGAATCTCTGATTCGCATGTAGAAGTATTGAGTGATACAGGGTTGAAGTGATGTGATATGTAGGTCACACCTTGTCGAGACCAGCTATTATTAACATGACAAAGTAGAAATCTTGCATTTTTGTCTAGTCCTGATACTACGTTGATGATCCAATCACGTCGAACATGGTACGATGCCAAATTCAGTATCAATCTCAACTGCTACCACCACCATATTTGAGGAACTCACGATGGCATAGTGAGACGTAGCGTGTGCTTCACCAACAGTTTAGCATTTGACCTAATTAAGGTATTCAGGCAATCTGGACTTACTATAAGCAGGATACTTGCCGCCTTTTATAATTGGTAAACGGTAGTAAGGACCCTTTACCGAATAATAATTTCTGTCGATGTTCATCTTAAAATCCTCCGCTTCATAGCCTTCATACTTCTGGTTGATGATATCAATGAAAGCTTGAGCAGTCAATGCAAAGTCATTTCCATCATATATAGTGCCGTAGCAGTTTGCGGTGTCTCTGTTTACGTCGATGGCTCTTACTGCTCGTTTTGTCAAGACGTTGGTGGTAGGTGTGAGAGGTGTGGCGATGGAGAGGGCCACAGATGTCATGAGGGCAAAGAGAGATAGAAGTTTTGGCATTTTGGACTATTCAGATTGTCAAAGAATCGAGAGATGACTGAGATGAGAGCGAAAGGTCTGATTCTGTTTGTACTGTCACTGGCACTGGCACTGGAGAAGAGATGGCTATTTAATGCCTACATCCATTAATCTTACGTTTAAATCCATTAATCTTACGTTTAAATCCATTAATCTTACGTTTACATCCATTAATCTTACGTTTACATCCATTAATTTAATGTTTACATCCATTTGAATTTCATTTCATTTCATTTGACCCGGTATGGCGCCTAAAGTGGCCCACGCTGATAACTATCAACTTTAATGACACAAGTGGAGAAACCTTTCGGTGGAAACCCCTCGCTTCTACCCGGTTTCCCCGGCAACGTTCAGGAAGTGCATTTAGCCTATTGAACCCAGTGTGGTTAGCGTCTCCTCAATTGCCTACATCTTTGCTTTCATCAGACGTCTGCTCTCGGTGCTACGTGCGCCTCAACTTCCTCAGCCCGTCGACATTGTTCGATCCTTCCCGGGTCTAAGATCCACTGCGTGATTCTTCCAATATCTTCGGGGGGTTCATCATTGCTTCAAATGACCGATTCTTGGCTTTTCGCTACACTTTTGTTCTCCCCTTGGACTAGAGGGGCAGGCCATAATCATACGTTTGACGTTTTGTGATCGGTGTCCACATGGGCAGCTTTGGTTGTCAACTCTAGGGACTTTTCTTCTTCGGTACAGATAAGAATTGAACCTGGTATGTTCGCTTCTTATCTGCATGGTTAGACAACTTTGGGCCCTTTTGAGGTTTTGGTGGATTGAGTATGGCGAACTTCTAAGACTTACCTTTTTCCTACCGGTTGTTTTATCTGTAGTGAAATTGGCTGCTTTCCAGAGTTTACATCCATTAATCTTATGAAGGTGGTTTCTATCATAGGTATACAATCAATTTTGTGTTGTAAAGCCACCCGACATGGCCTCTTCTATTGTCCCTTATCACAACACGTGTAGTAAAATTGCACTGTTACCCGCCACGTTCCTCATAATATCCTCCAGCACATCAACAGGCCTGCGGATAGATCAGGAAGATACTGATTTCAAGTTAACGTTTTACCAACCAACCGAATCTTATTTATGTATATCGATCTCAGTAACCCTCCATCGCATAAGAATGGCGAACTGTTCATCTCTTCTCGAAATAAGTCAAATCGAACTAGAAGATCGCTGACCGTTAATCGTTGACAGATATAGTATAAATTTTTGTCGCCCTTTTTTGCTAGGAAATACACGATTCCGCAACAGTTAGGTAAGTCGGCAAATTTCGTCTACCCCCTCCTTCGAGACACTAAAATGCGACAACTCTACAAACTGCGGCACCAAAAATCACCAGAATTCATCAACCTTAGACGACGCAGAACTCAATTACGACCCAATAAATTCATCTTGAAATTAAAAATCGCAAAGTGTTCTCCATGAAATTTCTATCGGTATCTCTAGCTCTGCCCTTTGGGCTTCATAAATTTGAAGATTATCAACTTCAACTCCTTAAATTTATGTGTTTCATGAGGGAAAAATGCAGTGCGAAAGTAATAGCAGAGTAAGGGATACCCTGTAAAATTTCACTTGAAATTTTCTGCAAATTCCAAGTTTGAGATGGATTGGTTGTGGCATTGTCGAGTTGTGTGTCATTTAAATTGATATGAAGTCTAGTGATTTTGAGCGTAAAATATGTCGCATCTTTATCATGTTGTCGCACCTTAATGTCTTGTAGGAAGGGAGTAGATGACACCTGCCAGTCACTCAACTTACAGCGTGCCCAGTACGTTACATGGTGAGCAATAGAAACGCAAACTTGACGTCCTTGTATGTTGAATACTAGCATTTATTAGCTGAGAGAATTGAAAGGGTTATTAACAAGCCTCAATGTCATCCCTGATGTATTTCTATTTCGAGTAATCAATAGTTATTTGCTCAAGCGACGGTATGTTGTTGGTATGGATAGGGTTGTTGTTGCTGTTGTTATTTGATATAGGTGTTTTCATGCTGACTGTCGTCTTCGTTAAGGCGCCTTTTGTATTGATGATCCTGCTGATGATGTGACGATAATCTCGATTTAATTGTTAATCGTAACGTTATACCTGCCGCTGAGTCAGCTATTGTACGTCGCTTGGACAGTAACCACAAAGAGACAGCAGACGGCTTCTTTCCCACAAAGAGGACACGTTTCAATGGCTGACAGAAGAATAGCGAATAAGGGGCAAGCATGAAAACAGAAGAGGAATTACTGAATCGTTCATAGCCACTCGCACCGAAAATTACATATAGAAATCAACGTGTTATTAATACGTAAAGTTATGCTTAGTCATTAGCTCAGGGAGGTTCATGGCTTGGCTCCTGGACGCCTTCACAGAAAACAACCATTTCATCTTACAATAAATTGATTCAGGAGCTTTTCTGGTGACCTACGCAGGTAACTGATTTTTTTGCAATTTGACTCTTATATATAGCGATCTGTTTCTAAGCTGGAGTAATTAACAACTCTACAGCTTACGATCAACAGCCTTTTTATCTCTCCAAATCTCCAAGATTGTGATAAGTGATCCTTCAGCTCTAACAAGCTATTGCTAACCGACTTCCCAAACTTACACTCTCAAGTTCCTGATGTAACTACTTTGGCATCTGTCGTTACCGAGATGACGGTAAGCCAATTTATATCAGGACTCCATAATGATCAACTTAGGAGCCGAGTTACAGAACGTGGCGCAGTATCGAAAAATAACCTTGAAGGATGCTTTAAAGTGATTAGGGATTGTTAGAGATCAATGATTGATGAGAAAAGGCAAAATCTACTTCAACAAGAAAGTTGGAAGTCTAGAGGATTTGAAAGGATCATGACTTCCCCTAATCATATGGATCAAGTGCTCAAGAAGTATGTAAATCAGGGATATGGAACACAACACATGTATCAATATCGATCACCTTTTGGAAATTCTTCTCAAGCAAATTCAATGCAATGCCCATACAACTATGAAAATCGAATTCAAGAACCTAAGTCTCATCAACTACTTCCTTCAAAGTCTCTTCCAGCATCAATTGCAGTCTCTCAGAATAATCAAATACTTTCTAATAATCAACATCAAATTAAACCGGAAACTAGATACCAAGGTCCAGAGTATCGGGGTGAGAATCCATGGAGAGGGGAGTCTTCACGGCGGTCTAGACTTTATCGATGTCACATGACCTACCGTACCCGCGTTTTGGCCTGAAGGATGCTAGGATATAAATTGAAACGGAAACAACATCTACGGATATCATAGCTAGTGAAGTAAGACAATCCTATTTGAGACACCTGATTGATGTCAAGTATTTCTACCACTGTTTATCAATTGGTTATAAGCCTGGATCCGCATTACAAATATTGAACCAAAAATCAGGGTTTTTATTTTTCTCTCCCCTATTCATAATCGTATATCGAAGCACTGAAAAGAAAAGCACTTGTCTAACAAACGCATTGAAGTTTTATCCTTTCGCGACAATCTTTCAATCTTTTCAACTTTCACCTGAGTACTTGTTATAATGGCTGACATTCCGAGTCACATAGAATGTTTAAAAGGACAAAGCTCGTATCGCGTCTGGAGCGTTCAAATAAAGAGCGTTCTACAAAACAGAGGTCTCTGGCCATATGTTCTCGGAAAATATGAAGAGCCAAATGAGCCAGAAGAAGGCGAATCCAAAAAGGACTTTAATATTCAACTCAGAAATTTCTACATCGAAAAAGCGAAAGCCTCAGGAATTCTACAGCAGTCCCTCTCGAAAGATATCATACTTGATGTTGAGTTTATAGAGGATCCGTGTGATACTTGGACTTTCTTAAAGTTAAATTATGAACCAAGTGGACTAGCACACCAGTATGCCCAATATCAAGAGTGGCAGTGTGTTCAATATGATGGTAGGAATCTGGAAGAGTTTATCCACAAATATTCGCAAGCATGTAGTCGGCTAAAAGAGTCATAAGTTGACGTGAGTGACACAATTAAATTGTATCAGTTCATCACTATTATTTCACCATGGGTTAAAAACTTTACAGCAAACATTCGCAATAAACTTAGGACCTTCAACTCTGAAAAAGATCTACCACTACTCGATGATGTCATCTCAAAGCTTTTGGACGAAGACAAGGCTCAAAAATATAACCAATCAGTCAACGTTGCTCGAAAGGAAAAACTGAGCCAAAATCAGAGATTAGATGAAAACATATACGAGGCCCCTTCAACCGATAATGAACCTTAATGTAGCCACTGTTAACTTAGACATAATCAGAAAAAATGCTGGCATCTTCATGCCGAAAAAGCCCCAAAAGGTTTCAAACCAAAGAAATGTGAAATTGACGGCTGCAAACTCACTCAGCGGTATAAAGAACACGACTTCAAAGACACCGAAACAAATTCACCTAATAGAAAATTTCTTGTTGATATTCCGAATGAGGAAATTTTCATTACTCAGCTAAATCCAGCACCGAAATTAGAACTTACTATCTCGGAAGCGACTCTGCAGGCATTAAGAGTATCTGAATTAACTGACACCTGGATACTAGATTCTGGAGCCACGTCTCATTTCACTCACGACTTATAAAAGATGTTTGACTATCAAGCCTGTGATGTCGGTGTCGAATCTGGAAAAGGCTCTGCAAAAGCATTAGCACCTGGGTCTGTCAGACTAGATCTTATGGGTGATAAAACGCGGTCGGTAACGTCCAGCGACGTCTTCTATGTCCCCGAATTGAGGGCAAATCTGTTATCAACGGAAAAACTTCGTAGCAAAGGACTTTTCTATAGAAATGATAGACAAATTCTTCACACAGAGAATGCTGTTATCTCAGATGTCTACGTACATCAGAAAGCACCCCACAATTTAGAGCAAAACGGTCGAGCTGAGGTCAGCAACCACCTTGTCTACACGTTCGCCAGGAAAATGATGATACATGGAAAAGTGCCGAAAGGACTCTGGGCTGAAGCCGTCGATGCAGCTGTGTACATTATGAACATCACCCCGTCTATCACCCTAGGCGGAACTACACCACACCAAGTGCTCGCAGAGTACTTCAACTGGGATCCCAAAATTCCCTACTTTAAAAATTTCCGAGTATATGGCTGTAAGGCTTTTGTCCTAGACCATGGAGTGAAACGCAGTGAAAAGTTTTCAAGCAGGGCACTTGTGGGAAAACTCGTTGGATTCGAAGCCCTCAATATTTATAGAATTTGGCTACCCACAGGACACAAGGTTATTAGATCAACCAATGTCACTTTTGACGAAAATTGTCTAGAACTTAATGGTTCTGAAGAAAATGAAAGTTCAAAAATTAATATTCTTCTGCCAGAAGATTCCACTTTTAAAATTTTACAGCAAGAAAGTAGACAAAATGGAAAGTCTTCTATCGAAAGCTCTTTGAATGAAGGAACTGAATATTCCTGTGAGAAAAATGAACGGAAAAATCTAGTCGAAGCTTCCATGAATGAAGAATCTGGAGATTTAGACCTTATAGGAGAGGGTGAAGACTATGAAACACATCTTCCCTCACTTAGCACTTTTCATTCTCCCATCAACGAGGAATCGCATGAATCGCGCCGCTCGTCGCGAACTAAAACGCAAAGCTTCATCGGACGTGAGCACAGCGAGTACCAAAACCGCTTTTCAAAGAAAATATTTCATAGTCCAACCTCTCAAGAAAAATTCACAAAGTTAAAAAGGCATCCCCATCGAGCATTTACTGCTCTGACCAACGCAATAGATACGACCGAATTTAGCACACCGAATCTCTACAAAGAGGCAATAAATAGCCCCCATAGAGAGGAATGGTTTCAAGCAATGAAAGGAGAGCTTGATAGTCTCAATGAAAATGAGGTTTGGGAATTAGTTCCAGAGAAAGAGGTAGACGGAAAAAATATTTATTAAAGGTCGCTGGGTTTTCAAATTGAAGCTTGGGGCAGATGGCTCGCCGATTAAATTCAAGGCACGATAGGTAGTAAAAGGCTATACATAACAAAAAGGCATCGATTATAATGAGATATATGCCGCAGTTACTAATTCCACAACCCTTATGCTTCTGATGGCGATAATTGCATACTACGAACTCGAGGTTATGCAGTACGATATTTTGACTGCGTTTTTGTATGCAGTGTTGCGTGATCGAGAGATTTACGTGGAACAGCCTCACGGGTTTGAAAAATCTGGAGAACTCGTGTGCTTGCTACGAAAAGCGTTATACGGGATTCAGTAGTCTCCCCTTCTTTGGTTTGAAGAGCCTACTGCGTTTTTAGTCAAAAGGGGGTATATTCAACTAAAGCAGGATCCCTGTATTTTCCAGCATCAGACACATAAACTCATTATTGCAGTTTACGTTGATGACTTAATCGCCGCTGCAAAGTCACTCGACTCCATAGAAAGAGCATCTAGCGAAATAAGCGACCGGTTCAAGATGAGATCACTTGGGGCTATCTCATTTTACCTCGGTTGTCGCATTATTAGAAACCGCAAAATTCGAGAGCTCTACTTAGTTCAAGATACTTATATAAATCAATTACTCAAAAAATATCATATGCAAGATACAACTGCAGTGGCAACTCTAATGGATGTAAACAACAAATTGCAAAAGGCTCCAGATGATTACCGCGCAAATTCAAACCTAGTTCAACAATATCAATCTCTCGTCCGTGGACTAATGTAGCCAGCTATAAAAACTAGGGCTGATGTTGCATTTGCAACCAGCCAACTAGCCAACTAGCCAAAATGCCAAATTTATGAATAATCCAACGCAAGAACACCTTGATGCTGCCAAGAGAGTATTACGGTACCTCAAGGGAAAATCTAACCATGGAATTATGACGACTGGTACAGAAGACGCTTTTCCTCATATTGAGGGCTTCACAGAGTCGTCGTATGCCGATGACAAAAAAAACAGCTAGATCCACTGGTGGATACCTCTTCACTTATGCTGGAGGTCTAATATCTTAGAAGTCCGGCCGGCAACCCACAGTATCCCAGTCTAGTACTGAAGCCGAATATATTTCTGCAGCCCTTGCAGCTAAAGAGGCTGCTTACATAGCATCGCTTGCAGATGAACTCATATTCTTGGAAGACGTTAGGCCTATCACCATCCATGGAGATAATGAAGGCTCTATAATTCTTGCTCATAAGCCTATTGTAGATGGACGTACGAAACATAAAAATGTTAAATATCATTTTCTTCGTCAACAGGTAAAAAGTGATGCCATTAACCTCAAATGGGTACCAACCAAGGATCAATCTGCCGATGGACTAACTAAACCGCTCTTTCAGGCAGCACATGAACTTTTTTGTGACTTAATTGGTCTCCTTAATTGCACCAAAATTATTTTACAGGTAGATGAAGAGTGAAACTCACTTGAAGATGTACGTCGATCATGTAACAAGGGAGTGTCTTTATAGGTCCGTAACGCGGGTACAAAAATTAACGCGCACGTGATAGGATTATCTTCATAATTTTGTATAATCCTAATGCCCATCATTCACAAAAATCCAATTATTTCAACTCGAAAATTCAATCAAAATCGTAAATTAATCATCTTCATAATTAATCACCATACAAAGGTTTTCTTGTCGTTGTTCCTCCCCGTCACCGCAATCCATTCACACGTCTTTGCTAGTACTTTTAAGTTTTACATCAGATTTATTTCGAGGAAATGGAACCTTTAACTCGATTCTGTTCTGGATATGCAATAATGCCTCCCGTCGAAGATTTTTCGATGGATAAAAAGACGCTTTACGAAAAACCTGCAATCGTCACACGAAAAAACGAGCAATCCAATCATTCAACCAATGGGATGACTTTATTGATGAAATTGATTCCTGAAGCAGACCTGCCTTTTCCTGTATATCTTTCTATATGGCAAATAAAGCCAACAAAGCCTTGTAACAGTCACAAATAAAAGAAATAGATGTCAGAAGCATCTTCGCTTTGGACCAGTTACCAGTGTCTTTCGGCTCAGAATTGGAATTAATAGAAGAGGGTAGTCCGATCGAAAGTTTCTGAACCAGGCCATCGATCAACTCGCCAAAATCTTTTGGCAGAATTCTGGCTTTCGTTTTAGAAGAGCGGGAGCTAACACTCAATATCTTCATTAAACTTACCTTTGCTGTCAAGATGCTCGTCTAAATCTTGATTCCAAGAATGATTTTCGAGATAGAAGCCAGATGGAGAGGTTTGAATGTGCAAGCATT
Organism: Podosphaera aphanis; assembly: GCA_022627015.2. Taxonomy (NCBI): domain Eukaryota; kingdom Fungi; phylum Ascomycota; class Leotiomycetes; order Helotiales; family Erysiphaceae; genus Podosphaera; species Podosphaera aphanis. The sequence continues at coordinate 17,886 of JAKRRZ010000031.1, forward strand.
CTTAGTTTTCGTCCATCCTTAAATGAGCGAACGCTAAATTTAAGATATCACCACAAGCATCATACTACCTATGATGATATTCATATGACGCCGGAAATCCGAAAATTCGTGGATGACCGAGTTCTCACGCAGACACCGCAGGAAATCTATCATCATCTTTTATCATCCGGGCTTGCAACTGCAGATGAAATAGCTGAACACCAAGTTTACTACCAGTGGAGACAGGCCAACAAAAGCCACTGGAGACGCGACGAAGACCCAGTATTGTCTGCAGGAATGTTGCTGGAAGAGAATAGAGACACGTATCATCATAGGTCCATATTTGTGGCTAATTTTCGTGCTTTAAGTTTTTATATTCGTGCCTCTATCGACGCCCTTTTGGGAACAACGAGAGACATAGCCATCGATGCAACCTATGGTACTAACAATGCAGGTATGGAGTTATACACCGTACTTGCTAGGCTTGATGGAGCTGGGGCTTCAATGGTTTACCTTTTTGTCGAAAAAAATAATTCATTCGGTACTTCCTCGCCTGGAACCATGACGCAAGTCATATACCAGTTTCTCAAGGTCCTAGATAATTTGGGGGTCAATCCTTCTTTTGTCGACTGCGACAAAGATAAATCTGAAATCAATGCGATTGAGGTGGTCTGGCTGTCAGCCAGAATTCAGCTTTGTTTTTGGCATGCGAAACGTGCCGTAGAAATGAAATTAAAAAATTCCAATGCAAACTCTCTATTGCAATATTCTCCCGGTGATGCCCAGGTTATAGTTCCTAGTCTCGAGATTTGTTGGGGTTCCATTCCAGTCAAGCGTCCTGACAGTAATCATATGTATGGTGCATATATATTTTCTATTTATATAATCTAACATTAGGTGCAGGTTTGGTTTCTGTCAGTGTAAGTCCAAGAAGATTGTCTTCGAGGGTAATGGCCTTCAAGAACATTCTAGCCCAGAAGATCAGAAAACTGTCTTAGAGATGTTCAGTCGGCACTTCAATGCTCACCCTTTGATACCTGATCGCAATGGCATCCTACGTACAGCCAGGACCATACATAGCGAATGCGCATCTGAGATTTATAATTGGTGTTATGCAAAGGGCTTTTACAAGCTCTGGGCGTATCTATTCGCGAACTGGTATGATTTTAGCCAATGGAAACTGTAGGCACGCTCTCACCACTCCCAACAAATTCTTGTTTTGAAGACGACGATGGTCGTTGAATCACACTGGCGAAAAATCAAACATGATTACCTCCACAGCTTTGCCCGCTCACGTATTGATATGGTAATTTGGATCTTCATTTCTCAATTAATTCCGCAAGGGATCGACCGAATGCAGGCTATACAAACTGGGAATAAGAGGAAACCAGCTGCCAGCTGGCGAAAAAAATTTAAACAGGATTCGAAAATATGCAAAAGCCAAAACACTGATGCATAGGACTTGCTAAATTTCCATACAGATCCTGTAAGATGGACGTGTGCATGTGACGCTTTCCTCATGAGCCGATGTCTTATCTGTAAACATATTGTTTATTTTTTTGAAGACTTCCAGGGCCCAGTCAAGTTTTTCGGTAGAGTCCAGCACCGGAGGTCTTGTCCATTCTGGGTCGAGACACAGCTAGTTCTTCGACCAGAAATTTTGGCTGTAAGCAATTCCGTCTCTACCGACCTAGTTGAACAGTTAGATTTCGGAGCTTGTGAACTCCCTCAAGTATTTTATGATGAGGATCAACTTGTTTCTCTGGAAGATGAAGCTCCGACGATGCCTGATTGGCAGGGAGCTAATGAAAAAATTCGGTAGCTAATAGACAAAATTAGTAATCAGTATGCTCACGCTAACATGAAATTTGTCGCAAAATCCCTGGAAGACATCGCAGGGATAATCAAACTTCACGATGAAATCAAGGAGCTTGACAGTTCTCGTACAATGCCACATACTTGGACTCCTTGAAAATTCTCTTCACCAATGTATTATGAGCGTTATGGTTAATCCCTTATTGTTAGTTTTAGATATATTTTTTGGAAATGTATTTAGATATTTAGTTGTTATGTAGTACAAAAGAATTTCGCTAAAAATCAAACAGTTACTAGGACAAAAATTTCCGTTAGTGCCAACTAAAGAGATGCTATCTTGAAATTTTTAATCGTGTTGGAAGGTCTTACAATGTGATATCACAAGGGTCGACAAATGTCAGGTTGGTTATTCGAATGTATATATATATCTATCTCTCTTCTACGTCTTCCATCATCTACATAAGTTATACATGAGGAATCGTTCACATGAGAACACGTGACAATATATGACGTCATGGCGGATACTCTCTCCGTCGAGGTTTGACCAAGCTTATTAACCCACAAATCGAGAATTTAAATCAGACTTTTTGTTCGAAATATGCCAGATAGGATTAGCCATCTGTTCACGTTGTTGGTCTGCACGTGATCCAAGTTTCTGTACTTAGTTTCTCCCTGTAGCTTGTTAGGGTTGATACTCTCTGCAACTCCATGACTGAGGAACTCATTATTTCTCAATACTTTTTGATTTAGATTTGGATGAAATTTTATAAAACCTTGCATGAAGATAATTGTGAATTGGCACAAGTTTACATTAGACCAGAGCGAACAGGCATTTATCACGTGCGCGTGAATTTTTGTACCCGTCTTAAGAGACGTTCTTGTGACATGTATATCTTAGCATACGTAGAAAGATAGGAAAAAGGGAATAGATAGATTGAATGCTAGATTACACGGTATAGTAATACCGACACGAAGGATAGGGGTGGGAAATTGTGGCACCGAAGGTCGAAAAGTGATTTTTCGGAATTCAATTTGGGCAACTTTGCGAACTTCTAGCTCGCGCAAGAAGACTTATCATGATGCGAAAACTTGTTAACAGCCTTGAGTTGTCTCTCATTAATCGTATGAACAGAATTTAAAATCAATCTACAATATTGTGGCTGAGTTATTTTAATTGGCGCATCAAGTGTCAAAATATTTGGGCTTTGCTGTCCCTCACCTAATAGCAAAGCGATTAGGTGAAGTAGGGCCGTGACCAGCCGAAGAATTAACAGTCGATGCAGAGTGTGGCACAGTGAGGGGTGATCGCGTGAAGCAGGGGCTTAATTCATCCAACGGGCGAGTATTGTGACGGCTATATGTAAGTTTTGCTCGTTCCTATCATACAATGGTAAGATATCGATGTACAAAACTTATCTCTAACTACAAACACACTTATCCTGATATGCACAGTCTCGGTGGTCCAAATGACCGATAGCGATAGCGGGGCTGAATGTTAAGGATGAGTCAACCGCCGCTTGTTTGTCCAGGACAACAGGAAACGAGACGCCCAGAATTGTTCAAATCATTCATTTGAGCGTAATTACGAGGCGTTTATCCACCAAGGTCGGGAAAGATTACGAGCCAGTCATTAACTCTTTTCGATACAAACCCGAGGGAGTCTTTTGATCACCACTCTCCTTCTCCTACCAACGATGGCAGAAAATATCACAGAAAGCACCATGAAGCTCCAATTGGACGAGCAGACGGGAGAGATGGTATCAAAGAGCGAGTTGAAAAAACGTATGGCAAAACGGGCCAAAAAAGCAGCTCAAGTCAAGGCAAAACAAGATGTACCACCCAAAGCACCAAAGACCCACCCAAAAAAAGACCAGGCGGAGGAAATAACGAATGTCGAGTCTGTCAGTATGTTCGCCCATGGTTGGCTTGATGAGGTGTTTAAGGAAAGACCCATAAAGCCAGTGACGACCAGATTTCCTCCGGAGCCAAATGGATATCTGCACATCGGGCATGCCAAAGCGATCGCGGTCAATTTCGGATTCGCAAAATTTCATGGTGGAGAATGCTATCTCCGCTTTGATGACACAAATCCAGAAGCAGAGGACGAAAAGTACTTCACGGCCATAAAAGAACTAGTAGAGTGGCTCGGTTTCAAACCGTGCGCTATCACATACTCAAGTGATAATTTTGATAAGCTATATGAAAAAGCAGAAGAGCTTATCAAACTTGAGAGGGCGTATGTTTGTTACTGCGGAGGTACTGACCATGATTTTAATTGGGGTTTGATCATAAGCTAATTAGTCATAGAAACTGAAATTAAAGCTCAACGTGGTGGCGAAGAGCGAGGTCCCCGTTTCCGCTGTGCTCATGCTGACCAGTCGATTGAATACAATCTGGCTGAATTTAGAGCTATGCGAGACGGGAAATATAAGTCCAGAGAAGCTTTCCTACGAATGAAGCAAGATATCGAAGATGGAAATCCTCAAATGTGGGACTTGGCTGCCTACAGAGTCCTCGACGCTGAACACCATAGAACAGGAGCAAAGTGGAAGATATATCCAACTTACGACTTCACGCACTGTTTATGTGATAGTTTTGAGAAAATTACTCACTCGCTCTGCACCACGGAATTCATACAGTCAAGAGTGTCTTACGAATGGCTCAACAAAACTCTGAAGGTTTATGAACCGATGCAGCGAGAATATGGACGTCTCAGTATTGCGGGAACAGTACTTTCCAAACGAAAGATTATGAGACTAGTAAATGAGAATTTTGTTCGCGGCTGGGACGATCCTCGACTTTACACTTTGATCGCAATCCGTAGGCGTGGTGTTCCTCCAGGAGCTATCCTAGAGTTTGTCAATGAAATTGGGGTGACGACAGCCCCAACAACGATTCAATTATCCCGGTTCGACCAGGCCGTTAGAAAATATCTTGAGCGCACTGTTCCTCGATTGATGTTAGTACTTGATCCTATACCCGTTGTGGTCGAAGATGCCGAGGAAACATTGTTGGAGATTCCCTTTTCTCCAAAGAGCTCATCCATGGGCTCCCATCAAATAAACTTAACAAAAACTGTCTATATTGAACGAGCGGATTTTAGGGAGGTCGATAGTAAAGACTACTTTCGTTTAGCACCTGGGAAGTCAGTGGGATTGCTTCATTTTCCATTTCCGATCAAAGCCTTATCCTTTACCAAAGATGGTGAAAAAGTTACCGAAATAAGGGCAGTTTATGACAAGAGTGGGAAAAAAGCCAAGACCTATATACATTGGGTTCCGCAAGGTTCAAGAAATGTTGAAGTTCGCATACACAACCCACTTTTCAAGAGTGAAAAGCCAGACAATGCCGAGGGTGGATTCCTTAGTGATATCAATCCCGACAGTGAACAAATTTGGCCACATGCTATGATTGAGTCTGGCTTTGATGAAGTCAAGAGACGGGCTCCTTGGCCTGAAGCAGCTGGCGAGTCGGAGCTAGGAAAAGGCGGTTTGGAATCTATCAGGTTCCAAGCTATGCGTGTTGCATACATGGTAAGGAGCCGAGAGATTTGTGGGTTTCGATGAAATATGCTGACGTTTGTAAGGCTGTGGACTCTGACAGTACTGATGAGAAGATTATTCTTAACCGAATCGTCAGCCTAAAGGAAGACTCTGGAAAGTAGAACAGACACAAAAGGAGTTCAGGTACACTTCAAATTTGGAAATTCAAATTGGGTGCTTTTTTTTCATTGTTTTGAGATAGATTTGGTCGAGGATTACCACGTGACAAGATCTCCTGTGCCATACGGAGGCGATACGATAAACAGGTTCCTGCATTGTGTACTAGCTTTTGATGATTTACACAGATTACGTGTATTAGTATAGTTAGATCAGCGGTTGGCGATTTTCATTTCTATACCCTTGCATACGACTGACTCCATGGAGAGGTCGTACAACGTTCTGTTATATCGTTACATCCATCCTGACCGCATCCTTGATGATTTCACCAACACTTCTTGCTTATCTTCTTCAACACCTGCTAACTGCGACGGCTGCTCAGCGGATTGTCTTCCTACTTCTGGATTTTGCGTGGAAGGAACGTAGAAGGCACTTGAATGGTTGGGGGCTGTCTAGTATTGAGAGTAATGGCATGATGTGATGTACCTGTAGTAAATTAAATGTAACGATACAATAATTGAGTATCCCTATGTACATGTATTACTATTAAATAACGTACTAGTAGTGACGAAGTTATAGAAGGGCTCTTTAAGGTACTGGGATAGATATTCATTCTCAATGATGGCGTTGTCTATAACGCAAGCAGTGTTTTGGAAATAGGGGTGAAGCCTCCTGAGTCCTGGTGTTGGCGGCAGAGGTAGTTGCCAGTAGCAATTCTGTCAGCGACCCCTCTCCACTGTTGACAGTAGAGGCAGGTAGGTAGGGGTGGAGGGGGAAGGGGAAGATTTGACATGACATGACATGACGTGTGGGTGAGTAGGTATGTGAAGTCTTGATTGTGAGGTTGCGGGAGGAGTAGTTGGCGGCTTCAAAGTTGCTTGTATGTTATTCGACCCTAGGTGCATCTGTGAATTTAAGCCAGCCAATCAGAGATAGAATATAACGGCATCTACTCTGAAAACTTTAGATGTCCCTCGAGGGGCTTCTACACTCCTATATATAGCCTCGAACACCCATTGTTTTACCTCAGGCACTCAGACCCACTTTTAGGTCACGTCTTGCTTCCTTTAGTCAGCAAGTATTAGGATATAAGAATGAGAATGGGCACAAAGATAATCAGAATAAGTAGAGATAAGTAATGATGTATCGATATAATTACACAACAGTAATAATTAAGTTGTGTGCATAAGCGAGGCTGACTAAGCAGTATTCCTGACAGCAAGCTATGAAAGGGGGTGAGAACAAACCTTCATCTTTATACAGGAACCGCACAGGATTTTGGACACTTGGAGTCTTCAACAACGGATATCTCAGCAACAAAAACTTAAATTGAAAAACGGAAAAATCAGTCTCCAAGAATATTAAACAAGTATCTCTCGGTGAATTTTCAGGTATTTTCACCCCCGTGGGGGGGAGAGCCCCGTGAGCTCAAAACTTCGGTTACTGCGTAACTCACCTCTCCAGTTCGAACTTCAGTCACAACAGATCATCACATCTTTTGATATATATCCTCATCAAGATCATTGAAGATCTCTTCATATTTAAACATCATCAATTACTCAAATCGAAAACAAGTGTTTATTTACAGAGTTCTTCCTATACTTGACGATGCCTTTCAAAAAAAGAGCAAGAAAAATTTTGCAGTCTGCTGTTTCTGAGATTTCAGAGCGGCGCATATTGTAGAAGGATTCAACGATGAGCAAACAGTTGAGCCTAGTCGGCTCGCTGGCGACGACCAGACTTTGCCGCATCGGCCAGCACACAAGAGGTCGCTTCAGCAACTGCAAGACTCATTCTTAGTGAATCGCGACGAA